>PVJS01017086.1:21234-36733 GCA_004027185.1 Glis glis | reverse complement strand
GAAGGAAGGAAGGAAGGAAGGAAGGAAGGAAGGAAGGAAGGAAGGATAACGTTCACATGGGAGATGCAGAATTCTCTTTTTTTGTCAGTTTTCCAAATAATAAGTTGACTCACAGAAACCTCCACCTTGCCTGCCCAGTTATTTCTTATCATTATGAACTCGTGGATTTATTGCTGTTACCCTCCTTACGGATGTCCTAATCACACCAGCTTTGGTCAGCAGGGGCCTCAAGTTAGCTCCTAACTTTCTCATTTTCTCGTATGGAAGCAGGATCCGTATCTCCTCACACATTTTCCATCTGGACCTGAATTCAGCCATTTCTCCAAGGACCACTGCATCTCTGTTCATGGGAAATGCTATTTCCAGAGCAAAGAGAGGCTAGGAGAAAGACTTACTTACTTGATGGGTTATGAAGGCTAGAAATTTTTACTGAACACATGCCAGATTTTTCATTTGATCCACACTCCATTTTTTAGAAATAAAACATACTGAAGATTTATTATGATATGTCCAATCCATGTTGAGGACCACTGGGTTTCAGTTTATTCTCCTCTTACAGCTGTATCCCTTTTCGTCTATACTGAGAATCCTGGATGACAGGATTTCAGCGTAGGCTGAGAATCCCTGATGGGCAAATCCAAAATGCTCCGAAATCTGAAAAATTTTCATCACCAACATGATGTCAGAAGTGTAATGCAACACACCTGGCCTCACGTGACAGGTCCCAGTCAAATGCAGGTGACTGAAACTACCATGTCAAATCACCTTCAGGCCGTGTGTATAAGGTGCATATGAAACGTATATGGCTTCCATGTTTACACCTGGGTGCCATCCGTCACGATGAACATGCAAATATTACAAAATCCAAAATCCCAAACGCTGTGGTCCCAGGTAATTCAGATAAGAGGTGTTCGACCAGCAAGACAAGTCCCCGTGAGCTCATCCCATAATACACCCCACAATCTACGACTAACGACACCTACATTACCAGCAACAGACAGTCATAGGGTTCCTGCTTGTTTTACCATCCCCTCAAAATTAGGATATATCTCTATACAGTTAAACAAGTTATGGTATTTTAAAGTGAATCAAAATAGGTATTCCTGGTATTTTTGTGCCACCCACTAGACACATATGTGGTGAAATGTTTCACATCTGTTTCTGACTTTAGGAATTAAAAAATTAGCTGGGTGTGGTGGAGCATACCTATTATCTCAAGACTTGGGAAGCTGAGACAGGAGGATCAAAAGTTTGATCCAAGCCCGGCGTGGTGGCACACACTTGTAATCCCAGTACTTGGGAGGCTGAGACAGGAGGATCGCAGGTTCGTGGCCAGCCTCAGCTACTTAGTGAGGCCCTCTGCAACTTAGTGGGACCCTGTTTTGAAATAAAGAATAAAAAATAGGGCTGGGGGTGTAGCTCAGAGGTAAAATGCCCCTGGGTTCAATCCCCAGTACTACCAAAAAAAAAAAAAGTTTGACCCAACCTCAACAATTTAGTGAGACCCCTAACAACTTCTGCTCTGTGGCTTTTTTTTTTTACTTCCTCATGTCCTAAAATACAGTTTTTTGGTATTTAGAAACGTTTGTATTTTTGTTTTAGTGATCACAGGTCCACTAATATTTTTGTGCAATACGACTCAGAAGCCGTATTTTCTTACTACCCATTTGTTCCCCACTCCGAGAGCACCCGTTACTGGCTGGTAGTCACATGGTTGGCATTTAGCTTAAGGCTGCTGTGCAGACAGTGGTCAATACACGGGATGTAATAAAGTTTTTCTCTCAAGTTTCAGGTAACTGCTATTAAATTATAAAGACAAAGATTCATGTTATTCAGGGTTTCTCAGCTTTGGCTTTCTGCTGCCATTTGAGATGAAAAGGTCTTGTTTTTTCTCCTCCTCCTCCTCCTTTCCTTTTTGGTGTGTGTATATATATATTTACTTATTTTTCAACAGTCTCACTTGGTCGCTGGGAGCTCTCGCTGAATGGCGGAGGCTGGCGTCTAACCTGCCATCCTCCTGTCTCAACCTCCCAAGTACTGGGATTCCAGGTGTGCACCCCCATGCCAGGTCTCTGATGTGGAAATGTCCTGTGCTTGCAGGATGTTCCGCAGCATCCCCCACGCCCACCAACTATGAGTGCCCAAAGCATCTCCAGGCACTGTCAAATGCTCCCGGGGTCACCACTTCCTGCTCCAGATTTAAGTAAATCAGAGTTCTCTCTCTCTCTCTCTCTCTCTCTCTCTCTCTCTCTCTCGTACTGGGGATTGAAGCCAGGGGCATTATACCTCTAATCTACATTCCCAGCCCTATCTTATTCTTTTATTTTGAAACAGAGCCTCGATAAGTTGTAGAAGGCCTCACTAAGTAGCTGAGGCTGGCCGCGAACCTGCGATCCTCCTGGCTCAGCCTCCCAGGTACTGGGATTACAGGCGTGCACCATCACGCCTGGCTTCAGAGTTCTCTCTTTGTATGAAGTACAGAGAAGACTGAGGCCAAATTTCTACTTCTAAGAAAACGGAGACAGAGGTCGAGATGAAAGCGCTGTGCACTAAACCCAAGCCCACCTCAACATCCAAACTTAACCCCCGCTGTTCAGTGGGGAAAAAGATCCTTGACTGACTGGACTCAGCTGCCATTGACTCTTCTTGGAAGAAAGGAGTGAATGAATTCATCCATTGGAAAGCACAGAAAAGCCATCGCTCTTTCCTCAAGGCAAAAATGAGGTATTGCAAGACATGGCTGCAACTGACTTCACAGGGACTCGGGGTGCTGCCTTGTTTCGTTGAGAAGCCTTTTGATTATTTCTATCATTATGAAATATATAGAAAGAAAGATCCAGCTACTCTAACTTCAACTACCATCCTTATTTGCCTTGAATGAGCAATTAAAAGTCTACTCGTCTGCAGTCAGGAAAGCCACGCTATGAAGATATACAGGGTGCCTGCTTCTCTTGCAAAAGACATTGGCGAAGGTTCCACTTTTAATCAACTTCAGATAAAAACAGACAAGGAATTCCACTCACGGGAGCAGGGTTGGATGACCAAAGCTGGGTCCCTGTAAATAAAGATGAAACGTGTCGAGAACACAGAGCTGTCACTTACTTGCACGAAGAACGGAAGGCGTGACCTCGATTTCACTTGTTGCTTGGTAAGGCTGGAAGGCTGAGACGGTGTTGGTCCCGAGCTCGCTGCCAAATACCTCCGGGCTCTGGGTGCCCGTGGAGCTGGCGCTGGTGCCGTCCCCGCCATGATGCGGGTCTTGCTCGTCGAACACGGCGACCAGCTGGAAAAGAGAAGCAGATTTCACGTGTGAGGAAAGGCGTGGAAACGTCTATCAAAACGGGGAACCACGTGGACGTAAACCCACAGAGGAAAAACATTGGTATTCACGCACTCGGGAATGTTAACTTTTAGGAAGCAAAATGTATAAAAAAAGTGTTTCCCTTAAATTGGTGATGGACTTCTACATTTTTAACTTGTACATTTCATATCCAAAATTCTATGGGTGAAAAACAGTAAAACATTGTTATCCCAAAATCCTAATTCGGGCGTGGATTTAAATCTTTTTATTTTTTTAACATAGCTTACACTGTCAAATGGGAAGGAAAAATGCCAACGTGTGTGGGTGTCCACATACATGTAAATATGTATATACACGTGTGTGCATACACATAAGCTACCCTTCACATAGGAAGAACTATACACATTTCTTCTGATTTATGCATAAAAATATGGGAAAGATAAAAGAGAAACTAATAAAATGGGTTATTAAATGGAGTAAATGGGAAGAGGGTTGAAAGAAGGAAGGGATGGGAATAGACTGGGGCATAATGGGTAAATGACATTTTTCTGAGTATTTTTCTGTAAAACTGTGAATCTAAGAGCCACAATAATGACTCAATTATCTAAAAGAGAAATAAATAATTGTCATCAACAAGGCCAGCCATGTGAGGTGATGGGCACTAGGAGAATCCAAAATGGCTCAAAAAAAAAAAAAAAACAAAGATGCTGCGAATGAATCACAGGACCATGTGGAATTGGGCGGGAAAGACTTGAGCGAGCTTAGGTTGGAGAACTGTTTCCACGGTTGAATGTAAAGGTAGTCACACAAAGACTGTATTCCAGCTAGGAAATTTGCTTCGGACAAATGTATGGATTAGCAATTCTCACTCTAACACACACACACACACACACACACACACACACCAGGAGTGAAGAAAAGAGTGAAAATATTTTGAGTAATGAAAGCCAATGTTCTGTCAGCAACTGAAGTTACAAATAAGGAAAAGCTATCTCTGTAGGATTGAAATGGAATCAGAGGTATCAATATAGACTCACGGGGTTTAGTTTGGTTTTGTGGTACTGGGAGTTGAAACCAGGGGTGCTCTACCACTGAGCTACACCCTCAGCCCTTTTTGGTTTTTATTTTGAGACAGAGTCTCACTAAATTGCCAGGGCTGGCCTCAAACTTGAACTCCTCCTGCCTCAGTCTCCCAAGTAGGTAGGATTACAGGTGTGCACCACTACACCCAGCTCAAACTTGTTGTGTTGTTTTGGTTTGGGGTTTTTATGTTTTGTTTTGTATTGTTTTGGGTACTGGAGGTTGAACCTAGAGGCATTCTACCTCCAAGCTACATCCCCGGCCCTTTGTATTTTTTATTTTGATATTTCAGGGTCTCACTAAGAGCTAATGTTAAATTACTGAGGCTAGCCTTGAACCTGCAATCCTCCTGTCTCAGCTTCCCAAGTACTGGGATTACAGGCGAGTGGCACCATGCCTAGCTCAAACTTGGATTTTATAAGTAGGTACAGTCATGTGTCACTTAACAAGATACATTTGGAGAAATGCAACATTAGGTGGACATCCCAGAGCGTTCTTAAGAGCCTAGACAGGACAGGTCAATCACTCCACTGGCCCCCTAATGCAACTGGTCCCGGAGGCCACTGCAGGCATAGAAAGATGCACTTTCTAAAATAAGGACTATCCTCTAAAGCAATGATAAAAAAGTACAGCACCACAAATATATAAACCTGGGAAATAGTCGTGTATGGTCATGATCAAGTATCACATAACTATATGTGCTATGTTTTTGTGTGACCAGTAGTAGCACAGACACGTTTACACCAGCGTCACCACACCCACATGAGCCATGCGTTGCACTATGACATCACTAGGCAACAGAAAATCTTTGGCTCCCTGTGATCTAGAGGAATCCCCCTGCATATGCACTCCACTGCTGACCGAAACTGGATAATGTGGTGAGTGATTACAGTAGAGAGAGGCACAGAAAGGTAAGTGTAGACGAATGCTAACGTTTGAGTATCTGAACGTGTTTCCTGGCTCTGTTCACTCGCAGGCTCTAGAAGCAACGACATCTCGGGACCAGTGAGCACCCCTAGTGCCCCGAGCTTGCTATTATCATTCTCCAATAAATGAGCCAGGACTCCAGGGGAAAGTGGCTGGTTTTAGGGCTGGGGCAAGAAGAACTCATGATGAGTTGTAACAACCTTGTGATGCAGAAAGTGAGCAAGTGTTCAAAAGAGATGGGGACAGGTCAGAGGGGCGGGTGCCAGCCAAAAGGGGCTCGGCGGCCAAAGCTGAGACGACTCGTAAACAAGTAAATAATGGTGGCATTGGATAATAACCCAAAACATAATACAAATATGCACGATTCCACAATAGCTGACAGGAAAGTTAAAGGAATGGTGGAGACTGGACAGCTGTTCTCTATGGAGCATTCCAGATAAGACAGAAGGAATCGGGGAAACAAAGGTAGCATTAGACATCTTCTACAAAAACAAATGTTGTAGATAGAATCAACCCGTGGATGCTAAAGTCGATGGGGGAGAATACGATGAGAAACAGGACATTTGCAGATCTGAAAATGTCTCCCAATGAGGTACATTTTAACGAAAAAGGAAAAAATAAATTATCTTTGCAATGGAGAAAATTGGCAGACACCAGGGTACCAGAGTTAACATCACCATGCTAAGAGACAGCAACATCACGTGCCATCTGATAAAATACACCGAGAAGGGTATAACATTACTTCTGTGGTTCGTACTCCTGCCAAAAACGTTTAACTTCAATTTAATCATGAAACATTAGACAAACCCAAATTGGAGGACATTCCACAGAATAAATAATGTCCTTCCAGAGTATAAAGGTCATGAAAGTACAAGAAAGAATGATGAAATTATGTAAATTGGAGACTGAGGAAAAAATAAGAACTCCATCTAATGTGATCCTTGACTGAATCCAGGATTTTAAAAAAGGATGCGAGTTTAAGAAAAGAGCCAAAATTTAAATGAACTCTGAAGATTAGATGATAGCACTGATTCAGTGTTGGCTTATTATTTTTGATAATCATACTTGGGCTCTATAGGATGTTAACAGTAGAGATAAATGAAGAGTGTATGGAAACATTTGTAACTATTTTTTCAACTTTTCTGAAATTTAAAATGATTTCAAATGAAAAATTTAAAATGAGGTACAGTGTTAAAAACTCTATAAAAAACATGCTCTACTCTCTCTCTCTCTCTCTCTCTCTCTCTACTTAGTGAGGCTTCCGCAACTTCGTGAGACCCAGTTTCAAAATAAAATAAAAAATAGGGCCAGGGGTGTAGCGCATAGGTAGAACGCCCCTGCGTTCAATCCCCGGTACCGCAAAAACAAAACAAAACAAAACAAAAACAAACATGCTCTATTTCATCTTATTACTAGGACAGTTCTTAGACTATGATTATATGTCTTCTAAAATGATGTCCATCACCTGCGTCATTCACCTGCTGTCCTGTGCCTGGTGACCAGGAAGCTGGAATCCCAGGGGAGATGAACCTACAGGCAAAAGGACCCAGCTCTTCTCCCTCCAGCACAAGCTGTTCCTACCTACTCCTGCCATTATAGAGATTTACAGAATAGAGCAGGATTTATAGTTACTATCCTCATTTCATAGACAGTTGAGTCACTTTGAACAAATACTATTTTCATGAACGTTGACATATTATGCATCAATTCGGGAAGCCATTGTAACGTCAGAGAGGAAAGTAGACAAACAGGAAGTTCAGAACCCAGCGGTGGAGGGATACATAATTAGCTGATAAAATAATCCGGTGGGAGCTTACGTGGTAAGAAGGAGTCAGAACAGGGCGGGTACTCGGGCCTCTCAGCCTCACTACAGTCAACATAAGTGGGAAGAGACATCCTTAACGACTGCGAAAAATGCAAAGGTGTGGTATGTATATGCCAGTTTCCAGGTACAGCGATAAAATCAGCTTGCTAATCTGGCGTTGACTGGCCAATGTCTCCTGGTGTTAGATGCTCAGACATTCCACTAGCTCAGGGATCAGTAAACTCTTTCTGAAAATGCCCATAAACAAATATTTTTGGAGCAGTGATCCGTATCCTCTCCCTCAGCACTAACCCACTCTGCCATGAGAACATGAAGCGGCCACAGACAACACACACAAATGAGTGTGGCTATGTTTAAATAAAACTTTATTTACAAACGCAGGCAGAGGGCTGAGTTTGTGCACCACAGTTGGATGACCCTGCACTAGATTGCCCATCTTTCTAGTAACACAACTTTAAATATTCAATGTGGTACATGAAACTAAAATTCAAGGTACCTTTGTAACCCAGATGATCTAACAAGATCCATTTTGTGCTTTTCCTCGGGATTTAAGAACTCTGCACTTGATGTTCATATAATCGTAGTTTTTACAAGGTGTGTAGCTTAAGATGCATTCTGAAGATACTAAGTTTCGACATTTTGGTGTTTAATTGGAAGCCAATGAAACTCAAGTTTGTTATTAACTTTTCACAATGATATCTTCTCTCAAGAACCAAGTCCTTTCTGCAAACTGAAAACGGAGATGAAAAATGACAAAGAACCACTCTTTAAATGCCTCGCGTGATGGAAGAGCTTATACATGTATATTAGTTTCAATAATTATCTCCAGCAATTTCAGAAAACACAGAGATTATGAAATCTGGACTGTCATGAACAAATGCTGCTTGAATTTCAGCGGCGGAATCACAGTTGGTGATCTGCAATATGCCAATAACATACAATTTTACAGCTTTCTTTTAAACCAAAATTTAAGTGCCAGGTGCAGATATGAAGTAATTTTGTGTTAAATTGGGAAAGATGTATAATTTTAGAAATTCTACTCTACAAGAATACATATAGTAATGCAGCAAAAGAACACGGGGCCTCCACAAAAACATCACATATTAAAAACCTCTACCGTGCCCTTCAAAAAGTAAAGGAAATGTCTTTTGTATTTCTAAACCACGAGTCGACTCCACATCTTAACAGCCGGGATTGTCACTGCTGTTCATGTGGTAGATCATTTTTGGCAGGTGACTTCTGAGTTTTCAAGAGATATTACTTAATCTCTCCTCTATTCCATTCCTCCATCGAGTCCCCATGAGCAAAAACAAGCTGCCTGTGGGTAACACCCACAATCCCCCAACTGTAAATGAACTCTCAACAGTGACCCAAACCCTCCTACTTCAGGCCACGTCATCTCCACTCTCAGAAACATCAGAACCACCCAAAAGGAAACCTGGTGCAGAAGGATGACACATAGAGGCTTGTAGACCACATGGATTTAGAGCGCCCCATTTTAATGGGTACAATTATAAGCTGAAAGCCCACACGCACACGTGGAAAGTGGCCGAGAGCAGGGATTTAGGCATCGGCTGCATTTAGCAGCAGCTCTGACCTTGTTTTTCGATGGCTGTGGGTGCCTCGCTGGCTTCTGGGATGTCTCCCTGCCTTCCCTCACCTGGAAAGAGGAGGGCGGTCCTGCTAGGCAGGACAATGGCCTCCCGCCAAAGATGGCCGAGTCAAATCCCTAGAACCAGGCACGGTTACCTTCCCTGGCGAAAAGGAACTTACAGATGGGATTCATGGCAACGGCCTTCAAATGGAGAGATTATCCCGGATAATTTCGTGAGCTCGTCTAATTGCATGAGCGTGAGAACTGCCGGAAAGGTTCCTGGCTGTGGCCAAAGAGAGACGTGGCTGTGCCCTTTTTTAAATTTTAATTTTATGTTGAAACAGATTTTGCTAAATGGCTGAGGCTGGTCTTGAACCTGCAATCTTCCTGTCTCAGCCTCCCAAATACTGGATTGCAGGCGTGCGCCACCACACCAGGCAAAGACATCATTCTTTAGAAAGGTATCACATTTTCCCGCCTAGGGAAGGGCCAAGTTATGTGGAACAATACTAAAATCCCTCTTCCTCTAGGAACACGTGCAACCTCAACGAGTAAGACAGATTCTTTCAAATCATGGGCCAATAGTATCAAAGCAAAGAGAGCAACAAACACAAAAGAGAGTGCGCACCTCTCAGTCATGGAGGGAGATTTCCTCAGCAGGCCTGCCTGTATGGAATGAATGCAACAGAAAATAACAAAGATACCCGCAGAAATGTGAGCGCCAAAGCACACTGCATTGTGCTTCTAAAAATTAACAATAAGCCAGGCACAGTGGTGCACACCTGGAATCCCAGTACTGAGAGGCTGAGACTGGAGGATCGCAGGTTCGAGACCAGCCTCAGCAAGTTAGCGACACTCTCAGCAACCTAGCAAGACTCTGTTTCAAAACAAAAAATAAAAAGGGCTGGGGGTGTAGCTCAGAGGAAGGATGTCCCTGGGTACAACCCCCAGTACCACACACACACACAAAATTTTAATTAACAATAAAAATCAAATGGTTGGAGATTTTAAAAAGGGGGGGCAATTTAGATCAAGTGTTTAAGCCGGGCATGGTGACGCAGGCTTGTAATCCCAGTACTTGGGAGGCTGAAATAAGAGGATCACTGGTTTGAAGACAGCCTCAGCAAGTAGTGAGACTCTCATCAATCTAGTGAAACCCTGTTTCAAAATAAAAATAAAATAGAACTAGGGGTATAGGGCAGAGGTAGAATGCCCCTGAGTTCAATCCTCAGTACCAAAAAATAAATAAATAAATATGAAAATAAAATAAAGACAAAACTAAAAATAGATCAAGTGTTTGTGCTCCCCTTTATCAATCACTTATTTTTTAAATTTTTCACCTACGACTGCCTCCCCTAATGCTCTCTTGATAATGACTGGCACTAAAGGAAAACTAAACAGGAATGAAGATGTTTACGTAGGTTAGCATTGTGTTATCTAACACAAGGAAGGAGCATAAGGAGATAAACCTTGAGTATCAGGTGGGAAAGAGCCAGACATCCCCACTCTTGCCTGAGCAACTCCAGAGACCGCCAACCCCAGGGCTTCCGGTCCACGGTCCAAGTCACCTGACCCCTGAAAGCTAAGAGCATCCTTTAAGAAGGCTGTACCTCTTCATCATAGATGTCTGAAAAAGATATTCTGCTCCCCTGGAAATTAGAGGGGAAGAGAGTCACCTATGGTACTCCCCGCTCTGATGTGTGTACGTTTCTGAGTTGAGATTTAATTCTGCTGTCCCTCAGGGTGACACGTGCTGTCACCCACTGAGCCTTCAGACTAATTAGATTCCCAATTTAAGAGTTTGCTCAACTAATAGCACCCCGTAAGTCACCCACAAGCCACAATGAAAATATGCAAATGAATCCCGCCATCAGCTGGCTGACCCACGTGTCATATGTAATTCCCCCCACTGCAGCGCCGCTGTTTCATTTGTACCTACCCAGGAGGTCATGACGACACTGCATTGTTGCTTAAATGACAAGAAAAATCAGGGCGGTACAAAAAGACGGAGTAAAGTTATTCTGAAACTGGCAGATAGAATGGGTGGTTCCAAACAAGAGAAGTTGGCATTAGTTGTAATCTTATTAGGAACACAGCATCTTCCCTGCAAAGAGCCCCCAGCAAGACTGGAAACTGGTGAGTAGAAACCTCAGAAGCAAATGTAACGATGTAATAGCTAATTATTATGTAGACATGGAAAAAGGGAACTATAAAATCAATTTGTAAGCTTTCTGATGGCTGGACTTACTTTAATGACATAGAGACAATACTAAATCCTTAATCATCCTCTGAGTCTTACTTGCTATCGCGCTTCATTAAAAACTCATTTAAATACAGCTAGTGTTTTACTGGACGAGTAAGCAAAACAATTGTAAAAGAATATCCTCGGACCAATGATGTTTTGTAATGTAGGAATACAAGCAAAACCAATAAAAATCTAACTCGCTGTAGAATGTGAAGCTGGCCATGAACAACTCTAAATGTTAGAGATGCAAGATTAAGTCTGGGCTTCATCAGCATTTTAAGAATTAAATATATTTTAGTCGATAAAAAAAAAAGACCCAAAGCTTTTAAATGAACTGAAAATTACCAGGAGCACACTAAAAACTAGTCACTTTTCTTCCCAGCTAAGCTAAGAATGGCAGAGAGTTGGGAGTCCTTTCTCAGAACTGTGTCCTAAGACCCGACCTCGAGCCTGCCCCAGCCCCAGCTCCACAGCATCAGAGGCGGCTCCCCCAGCTCTGAGCGCCCCCTGCACCTGGCCACCCTGCCAACCTGCCAACACACACCTGTCCAACAGGGAGCAACACCTGCAAACGGGAGCTCAACAACTGGGTGCTCTAATGTGGGGACAATTTAGCCTGACGATCCTGTATTCAGGAGGAGCCACAATAAAGACTGGTAGATAAGAGAAGCCATCAGGAATCACTCTTTCAATAAATGTCAGTCTGGGGATCCGGAATTCCCATTTTTAAAAAGGTGTTCTATTAAAAGTCCAACATCACAGAAGAAATAGAGTTTAGCGGGACAAGCCAATACCACAGGGATGTGCACACACACATACACACCCACACACCTTAATGCTTACTCTAAACCGTCATGTAAAGATGCGCCCCCTAGCTGGGGATGTAGCTCAGTGGTAGAGTGCCTGCCTAGCATGCAAGAGGCTCTGGGTTCAATCCCCTACACTGGCAAAAAAATACACCTACCAAATCCTACAGCACCAATCATGATGGTACTTGAATTTTAAGAAGTATAGATATAGTAATACTTCTACCTTCTTCCTAAGCTGGACAAACCACCGTTCCCTTCCCACAGGCCTCTGTCAACCTCCTATTCCTGAGAGCTGTTGACATGACTATGCTATCCAGAAACAACACCACAATTGCCACCAGGCAGGACCACACCCAGCTTCTCCCTCCATGTGGTGAGACACCCAAGCAAACCTGCGCCCCTTAGGAAAGCCCTTGGTAGTCTTTGTGCCTTTCAATTGAAGCTGAAACTCTTAAGCCAGGACCTGGTTTACTGTCCTGGAAACCTTCAAGATAGAAATGTAGGACCACAGAGAGAAAACAGTCTCTAGAGGAGAAATGTCCCGGTTGCAATGTGGAAGGCGGGCAACTGGTGGACAAAGAAGTCTAAGGGACAGAAAAGGACCAAAAAGCATGAACACACCAAACAACCTATATTACTTTGTAACTCCCCAGCTTCCTGTAAGTTTTCTGGAATGCAGCAATAGAAAGAGACCATTCACCTGGTGAAGCTGGGGGCTAACATTTGATTGCACCATGACGCCCTGGGCAGATCACCCAGTCAGACAACCATCAGACCTCCAGAGACATTGATGCAACATTTGATTGGACCATGACCCTCTGGCCAGATCACCCAATCGAACAATCAACCATCAGACTGCTGGAGACAATGACGTAAGCTGAAACCAAACGCCAGACCAGATCCCGTAATGGGGAACATGATCTTGCTCATTATTTCCCAATCCCAAGGGATGTCCAGCCTCTTTGGATCATACATAGTTTACCAAATATGTGCCCCTTAAAAAAACCTGACCTTAGGCCCTGAGATAGCCCACGTTCTACTGAGAGCGCATACTTTCACCTTGGCTTTCTAATAAAGCTCTTTTTCTCTTTGCTAAAACCTGGCATGTCCTTAAATTCTTTTCTGTGATGTGGCCGAGAGCCAAGAAGCTCAGAGTAGAGGTCTCTGATGCTTCCGATGAGACCTCCTGGACCCCTTACAGTCACCCCTGTCTTCATAGCCCGGGGACACCCTCAAATCCTCCTCCCACTCTGCAGCCAGTGCTATACAAATGCTTCAGTGTATGCAAAGTAGGAGTGGCATGGAAGCCACACCCACATTCTTCTTCCAAGCTGGACCACCCAACTTTGTGCTAGATTTTGTCTTATGTCTTCAGAGATGCAGGTAAAAGGAGCCTCTGCGTTTTAGGAAGTAACGCCATCTCCCAGAATCTAGACATTCCCATACTGCATGAACACGTTTAAAAAAAAAAAAAGACTCATCACTCCAGTTTCTTCCCAGTCCAATCTGATGAACTATAATATTTCATTCATTTATTTTGGCAATCGGTAATGGAAAACTTTCCTTCCTAAAATAGAAATTTGAAGGATCACTTCCTTGGTTCTAAATTGTGCAAATTACGTTTAAAATTAAAAGCACTAGAAAAGAAAGCTTGGCTGAGGCTCCCATGGCTCCAAACGAGGAAGCCGCTAAGCAATTTGCAGTCACAGAAAATGTCTCAGCACAACGTGAGGCCGATGGAGGATGCAGGAGAGGTAGGGAAATCCTTCTCTCGGCATTTAAAGACAAGGTGACATTTCCAACTCACAGAACTAGCCTTGTTTCCAAAGCAACTGCCTTTGGTACAACGGACTCACGTGGGGGTCAGTAAAAGCTGTAATTGCTGACTTCAGGATTTAAACCAGTCCCCCCACTGCCATCTAAACATCCCATCTAAACACATCCACAGAAAAAAATGATGAGAATTTAACTGAGTTAAAAGAAAAAAAGGACTTAGATGACTCTAATAAGACATGGTGGGAGAGTGAGTACTGAATACAAGAGAGAAAAGTAACCCAAGAAGTTAAGATGCACCAAAGCCACGAGTTTTGTTCACTTAAAGTTCTGAGTGAAAGTTCGGTTTAGAAGATGTATACTAAAAAATCAGTATTCACACTGCCAACCGCAAGCCAATATTAACAAAAGATCAAAGTTCAATCAATTTGTTTTGTAAAATATACACCCAATGTTACATTACAAAATGACTTTCAGTTTAATTTGCATGCAAAAAGGAAGATAGTGGTTTTTAAATATCCACCTGGGGCAGAGACGAAAATTTTCAAACATTCTCTGGCTCTTTTTTTTTTTTTTTTTTTTTGCTGTACTCATTATTTCAATACCTTCTACAAAGGAGAGATAACGTGTCCTTGACATTAGCCTAAATTATCTTCAGCTTGCCATACAATGCTGATTAAATTAGGCTCATTTTAATCAGCGAGGCAGGTTTATTCAAAAAGTAGCTAAATAATAAAACTCTCTTTATCAACTCTTCATTAATGTAACCTGTTTAGCAATGTTTCTACACCATGAACACAGAACAAATACTCACTGTGTGCCAACCCTCCTCCAACTCCACATCTGACACATTAAAAAAAAAAAACTTAAAAGTTAAATGTTCTTCCCAGTCCACAAATCGTTTTAAAGACTGAAATTTGGTACAAATCTTCTGGAAGATTTGGATTTAGCCAAGCACACACACAAAAAAATGGGGAATGTTAAATTTTAAAGAAATTTTAAATTTAAGTGTATTTTGATGTCTCTACTTTCATCTGCTTCACCCAGAGGACAGTCACACAGGTGGCCTGGCCCGGGTAAGGTGGCGTCCCCTTCGTCCTGTGGTTCCTAGTCACTGGGCTCACCTTCTCACCGGAGGTTCCTAATCTCACCCGGGCTCCCCGCCAGGGACAAGCTCTAGAGGTGACCACCAGCTGGGGGACCCTGGGCGGCATCTTCAACTTTCTAGCTCAGTACAGTCAAGGGGTGTCACCGCTGCTGTTCATTTAAAGGTGGGAGTTGGGAGGGGGGTGGAGGGAAACACACTTTAGCATATGATGTATATACACAAACTTATAAGACTCAATCACTACGCGGAGGACGAAAGGGAGGGAAGGGAGAGGGAATAGGGTGGGATTGGAGGGAGGGCTAAATGAGCAATGTGTGCATGTATGATGTTGCTACCCTGATGTGTATCAAAGTGTATAATTACAATGCACCAATAAATGAATATATAAAAAAAATTTAAAAAAAATAAAGAACAGTTCTGCACATCACGAGGCCTTAAAAATGCTGGCTGTCACATTATCGGTTGAGAAAGTTTTGAAAGACTGCGGTCAACAGCTTATTTAATACTCAAATGTAGAGTGCCACGGTCCTCCCATTGCAAACCCAGGGAACCTGAAAACCTAGAGGGCTCAGATATTTGCCCATGGTTTTCTTTTTAATTTTGAAACAGGGTCATGCTAAGTTGCTGAGGATCTTGCTAAATTGTTGAGGCTGGCCTCAAACCTGTGATTCTCCTGTCTCGAACTCCCAAGCACTGGGAATTTCAGGCTTGTGCTACCACGCCTGGCGACTGAGACACTGAGACATTTTTAAAGTTTTTTTTTTTTTTTTTGTGGTACCGGGGATTGAACCCAGGGGCGTTCTACCTCCGCGCTACACCCCCAGCCCTATTTTTTAT
>PVJS01017086.1:0-21134 GCA_004027185.1 Glis glis | reverse complement strand
ATTAGTGTTTATTGTAAAACACAGCTCTGATTAGACAATTAACATCAAGATTGCCTAAAAATAAAAACAAACCTGAGGTAAACAAACCACTAATAAGCTGTTGCCTTTGCTTTGGGTAAAAGAACATTATTTATAAATTGCTGCCACCTAAAACCTGACCCAATTCGATACTGTCAGACAGTAACACACACTTGGGCAAGTGTGGGAGGAGGAGGGAGGAGAGTCACGTCGCGAGCTGTGACATCTCATTACAAGTGTAATACATGTACAGGCGAGCATGCTGCAGGATGAGACTGCGAAACCTCCACACACAATCCTGTTACCCAAGAAAGGTCTGAGGCTGAATGAGACTTCCATATAATATGATTCAAATTGTGAGGGTGTAGATAATAGAATGTCTGCTGAAAAGCTCGTGCATTGATGTTTAGATATCATTGGATTATGGGGGTTCTAATCTCATCAGGGGATGAAACCATTGTAATCTATTTTCTGGGGGGGTAGCCTAGGCAGGCGGGTGTGGCTGGAGGGGGTGGGTCACTGGGGTGTGGCCTTCGGGACTACACGTATGTCCATGGGCCCCGTTCTCCAAGTTCTCTCTGCTTCCAGCCTCCGTGATATGAGAGCAGAGCCCGTGCGCTCTTTTCTCTCTGCTCCCTGCGCCATGCCCTGAGCTCCGTAGACGTCACCTGGGCTAACGTGGACTGGAACCCTGAAATCTCCACAACTGTGAGCAAATAAATCTTCCTTGAAGTTGTGGTCGTCGGGTATTTTGTGTCACAGCAGTGAGCATGCTGGCTGAAAACAAAATATAATTTGGCTAATTAGTTCCCCCCTCATAAAAAGATAATCATAATGAAAAACCCTGAAATCATTAAGTCAGAAGTCCTAGTATCAACTATTCTCTGTAGAGCCTTAAAAGTCACAAGAGAATAAAGAAATCAGTACCTGCTCTGTCATACACTCATCAGAGACACAGCACAAGCGGACCAGTTCTTTTTTTTTTTTTTTTGCGGTACCGGGAATTGAACCCAGGGGTGTTTTACCTCCGAGCTACACCCCCAGCTCTATTTTTTATCCTTTATTTTGAAACTGGGTCTCACGAAGTTGCAGAGGGCCTCACTAAGTAGCTGAGGCTGGCCGCGAACCCAGATCCTTTGGTCTGTGCCTCCCAAGTACTGGGATGACAAGCCTGAGCCACCACGCCCCGCTCGGACCAGTTCTTACAGAAGACAGCAGACCCCTGACATGCACAGCAACACTGGGATGACAATCCCAGTTGTTTTAAACATCTGGCAGAGACGATGCCGTAAAAAGGAGCTGAGTAGTTGCAGACCTTTCTCAGGAGCTAAAAAGAATTAACCAACGCTCACAGTCGAAAACTTTTCTTAAAGGGGGTGGGGTGGGTTCAAATTTAAGAGTACCAGATCCATGAGAAACATCTGTAGAAGGTCCATATATGAAGAAAACAACTTTTATTTAACAACTGTCATTAGAATCAAGCCAATATTCCATGTATATACTTAAATATAATACTCCAAATCTTAAAAAAAAATCTAGATCATTCTAGCCCTAAAATAGCTAGGTAATTCTAGATCTACAGCTCTTATAATCCAAAACCATTCGGACGTGACTGTTTGAGGGAAAGGCCAGTCTATGCGCACTTTGAACATCTTGGACATCATCTGCTCACGTGGTTGAAAAGAAAGGGTTATAAGTCAGGTGTGGTGGCGCACGCCTGTAATCCCAGTGCTTGGGAGGCTAAGACAGGAGGATCACAGGTTCAAGACCAGCCTCCGCAACTTAGCAAGACCCAGTTTCAAAATAAAAAATAAAAAGGACTAGGGGTGTAACTCGGAGGTAGAATGCCCCTGGGTTCAATCCCTGCTACAAAAAAAAGGCACAAAATTATTGTATTAAATATTTAATATCATAAAATCATAAAGGTTGTATTTCCTGCTTTGTATGCTTCTGTTTTTCAGTTCCTTCTATTATAAGCCAATTTCAATATAAAAGTATATTTATAATAAAGGGAAATAAAAGTACAATAAAATATAGGCTCTATGCTTTTAGAACCTAGCAACGTATCAACATACAGTAAATGATAATATTAAAGTAATGAGGAAAAGTTGTTTTGAAACTCAGTTAACTGAGTTAGCTGTTTGAAAGTGGCACAGTTAACAGAGCTATTGTGAAATACTGCGTACACGAGTTGAATACATTTTTGTACAAAGGAAAATAAGCACGGTTCAGGTCACAGCAATTATCGATATCCATCTCGTCGACAAGTTCCCACATTCTTCTGGGAATAAATATGGCCTTTATTTTCATTGGAACTAACTGAGCTGGCTTTCTTCTTCTTTCACATTGTTTAAGACATTTAATATATTCTTTAGGCTCAATGCAATAAAAAAGCAAATTAGATTTTAAGACCATCCTAGAAGGACTCTTGACAGCCAGATAAAAGTTATTAGTGTCAGAACGCAAATGAATTATCTGAAAAAGCAAGGAATTATAGGCCTACAGTCTAGTTTTCAAGCACACAAAAGCAAGAACTATTTTTTACATGCTTAGCTTACTCTAAGAAGTCATTTTCATAAAATTCAGTTTTTCACTATCTGATACCAAGAACATAGAAATGTTCCTGGTCCACAATGGCTAACGAAACTTTCAAATTTTCATGCAGATTTATGAAATTGGCAACATTATTGGAGAAGTCATCAAGAACATAGAAGGTGGCTCCTACTGTCAGCCTGTTACCATGAGCAGGTCAGTTCAACAAACATTAGCAAATAACAGTCATTTACAAGAGGAAATTCTTAGTTTTGTTTTGTTTCTTGTGGTACTGAGGATTGAACCCAAAGGCATTCTTCCTCTGAGCTACACCCTCAGCCCTATTTAATTTTTTATTTTGAAACAGGGTCTCACTAAGTTGCGGAGGGCCTCACTAAGTAGCTGAGACAGGCGATCCTCCTGTCTCAGCCTCCCAAGTCCTGGGATGACACACCATACCCTGCTAAGCGGAAATTCTTAAAAACAGGATTTCTTATTCTGCTTGCTTAATTTTCACAGTTCCCTTTGAAAATAGAACTGGGGGAATTTCAAAGAGCAATACGCAGAACTTTTTACAATACATATTAAACACAACATAAATAACCTGCCAGAATTATACCACATCAATTTCCCCTTGGGGAAGATTATAAATGTTACACACGCCATGGAAATTAAATAATTATGACAGGAGATGATCATGGTACACATAAAACACAGGTATCACTGCCAAGAATTCATCCAGAGATTGATGACGCTGAGACACACAGCTTTTAGGAAATCACATGTTTAGCTCTTAACATTACATAGAAATGACAATCAGGACGGGGTGGGGGACGGAGTGACACATTAGCACTGAGAGCTCTCCTCCGCCTTGAATGGCATGACCTGGCATCTACTGCTTTAGCAGCATCTCAAACTCAAATACTGATCGATACTCACAGAAGACACGCACTGGGAGGACTGGAAAAACCTATTTTTGGACAATGACTATGCTTAAAAATGGCTAATGATCTAGAACATTTTGACCATCCGTTCTAGAAACGACCAAAAGATTAGCCTACATTACAAACTCTTGACATAAAACAAACCTCCCATGATTTCCTAAGTGGGGGTGTGCTCCTAGGAGCTTCAAAACTAGACAGATGGCGACAAACAATGGAGGTGGCATCCCGGTGACCTGTCTTCCACCACCCAAGCACACGATCCTTCCGCTTCACTTTGGTGGCACCAGAGGGCCAGACTGCACTGCAAAAGCTCATGTATAACCAGTAACGCGTCTGGATCCAAAAACTCCGTTTTCTACATGTCATAGGCAGTCTTTCTCTCAATTTGCCCAGCTCATTTCCTATATAAGTTTTCCCACTACGTAAAACAGCATGAAACTCACTATCCAAATAGTGTTAAAAATCCTCCTGAAACAGGAGTCACTCAAGGAGTATGGTTTAGGAAAATCTTCCTCAACACCGGTCTTTTTTACACTAAATATAAATTGGTGCATTGTAATTGCATTGTAATTATACACCATCGTGAGGTTCACACTCACACACACACACACACACACACACACACACACACACACAGCACTTGATGTGTGCCCCTCTGGACCCCACCCCACCCCTCACTCTGCCCCCCGTACATGTTCGTGAGATTGGTCGTGATACTCTCGTATGTGGACATAACATTTTTTGAACTGTTTTCTTCATCAAGCCTCCTTTTCCCCCTCCCCAGCTTCTCTCCCCCACCCCCTCCACTAATTCTACTGGTCTCTCTCCTCATTTATCTGAGGTCCTTTTTGTTTCTTATTTTTTCTCTAACTCCCACATTTAAAAGAAAACATATGACCCTTCTTGACTTTCTAAAACTGGCTGACCTCACTTAGCAGAACATTCTCTAGTTCCATCTATTCTCTTGCAAATGACTTAATTCTGTTCTTCCTTATGGATGAGTAAAATTCCATGCATTGGTTGACAGACACCCGGGTTGGTTCCATAATTTAGCTCTTGTGAACTGTGCTGCTCTAAACATGGGTACGCATGGATCACTATAGTATTCTAACTTTAATTCTTCTGGAAAGACACAGAGGAGTGCTACAGCTGGGTCCTACGGTGGTTCCATTCCTAGTCTTTGAGGAGCCTCTGGACTGATCTCCATAGTGGTTGTACTAATTTAAAATCCCACCAACAGTGAATAAGGGTTTCATTTCCCCACATCGTCAGCATTTATCATCATTTGTACTCTTGATGATTGCCATTATAACTATAGTTTGATGAAATCTCAGTGTAGTTTTGATTTGCATCTCCCTGATTGCTAATGATGTTGAACATTTCTTCATATATTTGTTGGCCATTTGTATTTCTTCTTTTGAGAAGTGTCTCTGCAGATCAGTTGCCCAGTTCTGAATCAATACGGGCCTTTTACGTAGAGAATGTCATTATTCTGATTATTCTGACTAATGGCAGGAATTAAGTCAAAGCCACCACTGTGGCGGGCTTTCATGGGCTTCACTTTAGCCAACACTTCAAACAAAAATGTCAGTCACCGCCTACAAATCTTTCTCACCTGTTCTAAGCCCAAACCTTGTTCACTGCTCTCAGAAGTAGGCAACTTTCAGTTACTAGCAGAGGAAGGACCCAGGTCCACTTGTTTGTAAACCTCACTTCAGCTAAGTCCAACTAGGGAACAGTGACACCAAGCGTCTCAAGAGGGGGTCAGAGCAGGACAGCTGCGCCGCACCATCAGACCCCGGCCCGATGGCTGTAGCTTTGGATGTTTTAGCTGACGTTCTCCGACATAAGAAATTTTGATCCAAAATGGTTTTGTCATAGAAAAACTATAGTATCTTTAAAAATTCAGTACTTTGGAAACTACTTGCAATAGTGTTTTTTTCCCAATCCTCTGAATTGGGAGCTGTGTTGGGCTATGGACAACTGCTTCAACAGAGCTGGGAAGGCTGTCTTTAACTTGGAAGACCTGGTAATAAAGACAATCAACTCTAGTGTAAAACATTTTCTTCTGCCAGGCAAGGTGGTGTACACTTGTAATCCCAGTACTTGGGAGGCTAAGACAGGAGGATAGCGGGTTCGTGGCCAGCCTCAGCTACTTAGTGAGGCCCTCTGCAATTTAGACCCTGTTTCAAAAATAAATAATTTTAAAAAATAGGGCTGGGGGTGTAGCTCAGAGGTAGAATACCCCTGGGTTCTATCCTCAGTACTGCAAAAATTTTTAAAAAATCTCTTTCTTCTCTGAAGGTGTTAGATTTCATGATGTGCCTCAGAGTCTAAAGTCCAACCAGAGCAAAACAGTCTCTCATCCACCTTTGTCTCCTTGTACAAAGGTGAAAGTCTCTTCTCTTCTGATGTCTTAAGAAACAGCTGGCAATCCTTTCTGTAGCTAGCAATTCTCCTTTATGTGGGAGAGGGGCTATGCTTCTGGGACCTCTCTGTAAGGTTGGTTTTTGCTGTGTTGTGGGCTGTTTTTTGTTTGTTTGTTTTGTTTTGTTTTTGCAATGCTAGGGATAAAACCCAGAGCTTCATGCACGCCAGGCAAGCACCCTACCACTGAGCCCGACTCCCAGGCCTATAAGAAGGTTCTAGTGCAGACACTGTAGCACAAATAGCTGAGCCAGTGCACGCATGCACTTCTCAGGGACGACCACACCCCGACCACTCAAGGAGCAGGTCCCATCCAGGGTGCACAAGCGCATGCCAATCAGTGAGAGTTTTCGACTCATGTCGCCAATAGCATAACAGTGAGTGAGAACTGTTATGAACCGCCCCACTTCCGGGCCAACATGGTTAAACGAAAATCCCAAAGGTTCCGTGAATGAGGCGTGGCCCTTGGCTGATAATTGAAGCACACCACTGGCGGGTTCATGATGGGTCTGTGTGCGTGCATCTGCACTCGCAGGGAGACGGCCCCTGCTCATCCCTGTGTCACATACACGCCACCCTCAAATGCTCCCCACCTTTAACCTGTGAACCTGGAGCACACAGACAAACTGAACCCTTCCTTGTGAAAATATTACAGTGCCATTTAAATTTCAAGGAAATCGTGTTCACAGCAGCTTAAGAAAACCAAATGTCCCTCCTTGGGGCATATGTTATTTTATAGTCACTCCATATTTGGAGATAATTAGGATTTTCTTCCAACTTGGAGGGGGGAAACCTTTGTTATTCACTTTTAACTATTATTTTAAAAATAAAACAGCAGGAGCATGCTATTAAAAGTTATCACTTCAAAAACAGAATATTTTTCCTTTTTTTGCGGTACTGAAGATTGAACCCAAGGGCATTCTACCTCTATACCCCCAGCCCTATTTTTTATTCTTTTTTTTTGAAACAGGGTCTCACTACATTGCAGGGGGCCTCGCTAAGTTGCTGAGGCTGGCCGCGAACCTGCGATCCTCCTGTCTCAGCCTCCCAAGTACTGGGATTACAAGCGTGCACCACCATGTCTGGCCCAGAATGTTTTTCATTTTTTAAATAATCAACTCATTTTCACCTAATGCATTCTTCTTAAAGTCAACTTGCCTGCACAGCTCCATCTACAACACCACACCATGTACTAGTGACTGCACACAGCCTGCACGTCAGAACACCAGGACTCCCTCTTACGCACACCAATTTAATACCCTAAACACTAGGGGAAACGTCTCATGTTTACCCGGCTCTCCTGAGCCCCAGCTATAGAAATAGGTTAGAAATGATTATCTTCTTGAAAATGCATGCAAGAAAAGAGTGACCCTGCATCAAAGGAAATTGTAAATGAAAACTCCATATAAATTATGACAAATGGCTTATCTATGAATACTTGGATGTGAACTTTCAGTCACAAAACTTTGCACATACACATGTCAAGGAGGGTAAGAAAACATGTCCGTGGTTGTTCCAGGGAGCGTGGTAGGACGATGGGCGGGTCGGCCACCAACACTGACAGCTGCCCTAGGAGCTGGCTGGGCTCAGGAAATGGTACCCAAACTATGGCGCTCTGGTGTGCTGAGTGCATTGGACTGAGTGCCACGCGATGGGCTTCACAAGCAGTCTTTCTCTGACCTTCTCCTGCTTTCTCCTCAGAGGCAGCCACAGAAACCCCCAAGGTGGGCCACAGAAACTTGAATCCTTCTCCCCCAAAGCCAGCCCGAAACCTGGACGAATGTCCCCACTCTTCCCCTTTTGTGTAAGAGCTGCCATGAAGAAGGTCCCGGACCTCCCTCGCCTGACCGTAGGTCACAGACCTTCATGCCAGAGGTGGCCACACCGAGACCAAGAAAGATACGACGAGCTGGGCCCTGTGAGCTGCCCACTCAGCCTGCTACCATTTCCTTTTATCCAATCACATTTCTACAAGATTGGCTGTTCTCCATTAGACCTAAGCGTAAAAATGAATGGATTTCCCTGGGGGGGCTTTGGGTCTTCATTTCTGAAGCCTCCCATATCACATAGAAATTTGATTAGATAAATCTCTTAAATTTTTCTCATTAGCTCGCCTCTTTTATTACAGGAGTGTAGGCCAAAGTCCTAAAAATGGGGAGGAAAGAGCTCTAAACTTTCTTGCACCTACCAACTCAATGATTTTTAACCAGCTAACATAATGACATCCATCCACCAAACACCCTAAAAGTTGCACTCACTGTACATATACATAGCCGGTTCACTCAGATGGCCACAGATAACAGAAATCTAATGGGCTGCTTCGGTAGGAAGGACCTAGGGTTCACAGGTCCTGCCCGCACTTCCCAGCGCTCCATCCCTGGGCTGCAGGGATATCAAGAGGGCTGAGAAACCGCCCCCGCTGCATTTGCACACACATTTCAAGGAACAACATAAAGGAGAAGACATGCTGGGAGCCCGACCAAGGGGGAGCCTCCTCCTGAGACAACACCAAGTGAGAAGAACCCAGGTGGGGGACAATGACAGCCAAGGGGGCAGGAGGGTCACACAGCAGTACCTGAAGGACAACATCAAGCATCATCAAAGGGGGGAAGAAAGGAACATCCGTGTCCTGAGGCGCAGGGAAGCAAGGTTCTAGCTAAGGCCTTGTCTGGAAAAGCTGTGTGACCCTGAGACCCTTGGTGGCTCACTGGCCTAAAACTCAGATGGGGTCTGGTCCCCATGTGCTGATCGTGGGGTCGCTGGGTTCCTACAAGGCCCCCAAATTGAGCTTGAAGGGCCTTGCAGGCGCATGTTCCTGCTTCAGCTGTCAAGATCAACAGCCCAGGAAGGTCTCACTTTGCTGTCTGGACCTGATGGGTGGACCGCAAGCTACAGGCATATGTAAATGTCAACCAATCAGGAATGGACATGGTTGCAGCCCTGAAGGTCCTTCAGCCACAACAGAATTAGCACAACCAAGTGGAGGAATAAACGCAAATACGGTGTCCTGGGCAAATGGCAAACTCTCAGGGACACCACAGGCGGAAGGAAGGACAACACGATGACACACGGGGAGGCTTGCTGGTGGAGCGCGCTGGAGGGACTGGCACGGGCCATTCTGATGGAACATGCTAGAACAGCACGTTGCAACGACGGAGAATTCAGAAAGCATGAACCAGAACCCAAGCGTGATGCGCAAGACCATGATCAAATACTGGAGTTTTCGAAGAAAGGTTTTGTTTTGTTTAACCCCTCTGCACCAAATGAGCTGCACACACATAACTAAGCAAGGCTTTTGTTCAAAGGAGCAGGAAGGGCCTCGCCATAACACAACCTAAAAAGACGCTGTCGAGCGCTCTAGGCAGACGGGGCAGCGGGCATCGTGTGCCCTGGGGAGGCGAGCTTGTGAGCTGCCCGCCGCTGGGCCAGGCGTCTTACTGCTGTGTTGCTGATACGTTCAACACATGTGTGCTGCTGTCCCGGGCCAGGACACAAAAAATCTCCTGTGGATGTGTGTTCAGTTAATGCTGATGACGACCGTTTACCATCCATCAACTATCCAAGTGCCAATTAGCACCTTAAAAATTGTGTGTAAATATTTGAAAAGCATGTGAGCAATTATAGGGAGGAAATATTCCACATTAAAATCAGGAAGAGACTTTGGGTTAAATGCTACAAGGTAGCTGCACTCTCAAAACAGGGAGTTTTCACAACACCACACAAAACGATGTGTGCACTCTAAGACAGAAATACAACATGTACAGCCTATTTAAATCCAGAAAATGCCAATTACTATTTACTGCTTTCAAAGCTTACAGGTTCTCTAATTGAATCGAAAAGGTTTTAAACATAGTGCACCATTAACTTATCCTCCAGGTCACTAATGAAGTGTTGGCAAATGCCTTCATTGCACAGGAATGGGAAAGACTCTAGATTCTTTGTACCGACTTTTAATGACTGCCTTTAAAAAAAAAATGGTAAAGTTTGAGTGTCCGACATATGGCTTAATAGGACTTAGAATCTCACATTGTTGGGCCCAGTTGTTTAAAGTTTTGAGCTTTAAAGTTGGAACAAAAAAGTATCAATAGGAGGAACTGATATGTTCTTATTAAAATCACACTAACTCTTCTCGATGCAAAAGTAGCCGATGGCATTCATTCATAGCGACAAATATAGAAAACCAATAGTAAGATACCTAGATGGTATTCAGTCCAGTGTGGGAGAATTGACTAAAAGTATACAGATAGATTTAATGTTTTAAAGGTAGTAATCCAGGGATGGCGGGAGAGTAGGCAGATACCAGAGGTTTTGGGGGGGCAGCGAAACTCATGTAGGATATTGCAATGGTGTCATTTTATTTTATATTTATTTTATTTATATTTATTTATTTATTTATTATTTATCTTGCAGTATTGGGAATTGAACCCAGGGCATTCTACCTCCGAGCTATACCCCCAGCCCTATTTTTTATTCTTTATTTTGAAACAGGGTCTCGCTAAGTTGCGGAGGGCCTAAGGTGCTGAGGCTGGCTGCGAACCCAGATCCTCTGGTCTCAGTCTCCCAAGTACTGGGATTACAAGCATGCGCCACCACGCCCAGGTGTAATGGTGTCATTTTAAACCTGCAATGGACACCAAAAGTGAACCCTAATGTCAACATGGACTCTGTGCAAACGAGGCCCACCGCTGTCGTAAGTGTCCCACTGTCAGGGATGCTTAGAACGGGGCGGCTGTGCATGTGTGGTTGTAACGCTGTGCAGAAAGCTTTGTCACTTCCGCTCAATTTTGCTTTAAGCCTAAAATTCATCTAAAACTTAAAGTTTAGTTTTGTAAAATAAAACAGTGATTTGAATGTTAGCTTTAAAGACAATATGCATTTCATTTTATTCCAATAGAATGCCACTGCCACTTTTCTACTTGAAGAAAATGATGGGAATTCTTTTCATTTTAAAATTCAGTTCGAAGACAAAAATCATCGATATTGCATGCAGGGGAAAATAATCTCCTCAAAAACTGTAACCAGAAACAATCGAGAAAAAGACAAATCTTACACAATCATAGAATCATGAATATTTCTATTTTTTCTTTAACTATTAGGATGCATGGAACCAAGCAGGTAATTATATAACTTCTGTGTATGAATGCTTATCTTACATTATTATGTTTAGTCTTTTATAATATATATCAAAGAGCTAGTTCATTCATTTTGGGGTGCTAACCCCCATTTTCAACAAATATCTCTCCCCCAACACACACCTGCCTACCTACCCCCCATCCAAAGGAGCAGGCTCTTGGTGACAAGGTTTTCTGTGTGGCTCTAACCCCATCCACTATGGCCACAGCCATCAGCCCTGTCACCACCCCTCACAGCCACCCCTGATGAGATCAGACTCATTGGATCTAAGATCCATCAACTGGAGTCTCTCCAGAGAACTGCGAAGTAGAACCGAGAGACCGCTCTCCATCTCTGGCCAGGACTATCATGGAAAATGCAACAACAAGAGACAGATAAACTTAACACAGAAATAGATGGCACAGAAAGCTACTCTAGGGGAAGGAGAAGAAAGCAGAATCCAGAGACCAAGCAGAGGCCCCTGGGGCTCCTAACGCTGTCCTAGAGGACTCTTGTTTCTAGTAACTCCCTGTGCTGGCCTAGGCTACAAAGAACCCCTCTAGAGCCATCAACACTGTGTTTATCTTTGGTTCTGAAGCTAAACTGATTTGGCTTCTGTGATGTAGAAGTTGAATGCTCTCTAACATCCTATTTGCAACAAGGGTTTAATATAAACAACTGTACTGCGTTTCTCCTATTCCTTAAGAGAATTTAGAAGAATAGACTTGGAACCTGTATTTTTCTTTTCTGCCCATGTCTGCTGCAATCATGACCTCAAGGGTTAAACAGCCCCCACACACAAACCCTTTCCTTCCCTAGTCCACTCTTTGCTGCACTAAGTTCAACATTCTAAATATTTAATCTACAGAAAGAGATTCCTGGTTTGCAGGCCATGTACACTCTCATACAAACTCTTTCTGGACACACGGATATACCTGACCCTTTCTCTCCCAAGCCCATCCAGGTGGGATTTCTTGTCCTTTAAATACCCATAAGTGGTAAAGATAGGTATAACCGTCAGTTCCTTATGGGACTTCTTGTCGGATAACGTCAGTTCTAGGGTTTCCTTTTCTGCAGCCTTACCAAGGGAGGTCACTGTTACTGTTAGAATGTGTGTTTATCTCTGAGTATGTTGGCTTGGGGAGAAGAACAGCTTATACCCAACCAAACCTTTATTCATTTTTATAAGCTAAATGCTCAAAATAGCATATAGGATATAATCTACATCCAGGGAGTGATTATTAAAGAGGGGAAATAGAACACACAAAAGGTATAATAGTTTATTTTGTTGATGATGGTTACAATATAAGTATTATTTTATCAGGGCTATTTTTCTGTTTTCTTTTTTTTTTTTTTTTTGCAGTACTGGGGATCGAACCCAGGGGCATTCTACCCTTGAGCTACACCCCCAGCTCTATTTTTTCATTCTTTATTTTGAAACAGGGTCTCACTAAGTTGCAGAGGGCCTCACTAAGTAGCTAAGACCTGGATCCCCCTGTCTCTGCCTCCCAAGTACTGGGATTACAAGCGTGTGCCACCATGCCCGGCTGGGCTATTTTTCAATCAAAGATGAAGACAATTTTGGTGTTTCTGGTTACATATATAACAAGGAGAGATATATACGCTCCTCTACAGAAGATGGCAAACATTTCTCAGTTCCTACTTACTCTGCAGGTGGACTGTGACACTTTTGATCCAAAATAGTAAGTCATTATACTCCCCTTGCTAAGCCCCAAATGACTAGTTCTGCTATTTTAGAGGCTCATTCATGACTCGCCTGATTCCAAAACCAACTTGAGTACATACTGTTACAAAGTTTTCGCTATTTACAGTTCTTAATAGAAATTTTGCTCCATCTGATTGGCCACTGTATTAGCAATGGAACCAGGGAATCAACTACCACAACTGCCTCACTCTCTAGAATAACTAATAAAGGTACTTATCGTTTCAACTACGATCGTCAAGGGTTAAGTGATACATAATGTGGGAACAAGTTCCATCTCCTTTCTTACAATCCCTTGACTTCTAATCTAATCCAGCAAGACGCTGGAGGGACGCCATCCCAGAGAGAGTACCAGTGTTCAACTTCTGCTCCTCCATGTCCCCCTGTCCCAAATACACCTTCCTTCTGTCCTTCCTTCCTGCCTCCTCCCTCCTTTCCTTCCCTGCTGGGGATGAAAGCCAGCCCCTCACGCAGGCTACACAGGGACTCTACCACTGTGCTACACTCCCAGCCCACACGGTGCTCTCAAAGCCACATATTGTGCTATTTTCTCCACCCAGGATAAACTCCCTTAGAATTCAAAGTCTATCCACCCAGAAAAAAAAAATAAGTTCTAAAACCACCTCCTTTTATATGTTTTGGAACCCCTTTTAAAACACTCCTTCTTGTTAATTCCTTTATATTTCTCCATGTAGGGTTTTTTTTTTTTTTTGGTTTGTTTGGTTTGGTTTTGTTCCTGGGGATTGTACCGAGGGGCATTCTGCCTCCAAGCTATACCCCCAGCCCTATTTTATTTTTTACTTTGAAACAGCATCTCACTAAGTTGCAGAGGGCCTCACTAAATTGCTGAGACTGGCCTCAAACCTACAATCCTCCTGTCTCTGCCTCCCAAGTACTGGGATTCCAGGCGTGCACCACCACACCCGGCTCCGTGTGTTTGTAACACAGGTACTGGACTGCGCCTTATATTGAGTTAATTGTGGACATCTCTTCCAAGAGCTCCACTTGATTAAATTGATCTTATTGGCCAAGTAGTACTTTTCATTGATCTAAGATTAAAAAGGCTTGTCAGTTAATTGATACAACACTGTTAGGATTTTTTTTTCACCCAGGCCTTAGGTAGACCGTCTTGGCCTCTTTCTTGTAACCATGAGGAGCCTAGAATCACTCATGCATTGTAAACACTGGGGAAGTAGCTGGAGATGCTTTATTTTGTAAAAGTCCAATTTTATTATAAACACAGTATGCCTCTAGGCCTTTCAAGACATTTTCTACAAGAAAACTGAAACACGGAGGTAAAAACTCTACCTGAGTCACTAGTTAGGAGTCAAAAGACAGACGACATAAAGAAAGAGGAGAGGAGACTGCTAGAGTGTGGCATCCCTCTCACCAAGACTTCTGTGAACGCCCACTCGCCAACGCCCGTGCCCTCTGTGAACCCTGACTCCACCGCTTAATAAAGAGAATTACTCACCTGACAGACAGACGCACACATGAGAAGAAAAAGTGACAGAATTAGACGTTAACCTACCCATTGAGAAAGGAAGTGGCTACAACCGCAACACAGCACTTCCCAGGCTGGCCACGCCATCATTTGTCCCCTGAGGAGCACAGCGACGATGCCCGCGAGGGTCCTGGGTGCTGGCCCGGGACTCTTTGTGTTACACAGAAACTGGCCTTAAAGTGAGTCCAAGGAGGGAGAAAAGTTTTTGGAGTTTTTGTTTTATGGGTTTTTCTTTTTGCGGTACTGGGGATTGAACCCAGGGCATTCTACCTCCGAGCTACACCTCCAGCGCTATTTTTTTATTCTTTATTTTGAAACAGGGTCTAAGTTGTGGAGGGCCTAAGTAGCTGAGGCTGGCCATGAACCCGGATCCTCCTGTCTCAGCCTCCCAAGTACTGGGATTACAAGTGTGTGCCACCACGCCAGGCTGGTTTTTGTTTTTAAAGTAAAATATTTTAAAAGTTTAAATAGAGCCTGACGTAGATATGTACACTAATTATTAACATCATGACAACCACTATATCTTACAGCACACACAACTTTAGAATCATTCAGTACTTAGGAGGCGGAGACCGGAGGATCCGGGTTCGCGGCCAGCCTCAGATACTTAGTGAGGCCCTCCGCAACTTCGTGAGACCCGGTTTCAGTAAAGGATAAAAAATAGGGCCGGGGGTGTAGCTCGGAGGTAGAATGCCCCTGGGTTCAATCCCCGGTACCGGAAAAAAAAAAAGAATCATTCACATATTGGCAAACCTTGGGCTTCATGGGAAAAGAAAACCATGTAATTTTTAAGACTTCAATTAAAAAAAGAAAAATTGTAGCCAACCATGACTGTTGAAGAAGGAATTAGAGTCAAAGTGGGTGTTTTATAAGAATTGTTCTTGACCTGACAAGTCTGACTTTATTATACGCGGAATATTTTCAGCAGGTTCTGTACAGGAGGATCTGCGCATGTCAGGACTATTTCTCAAACCCAGTCAGCTGTGGCTGAAAGCTTGGCCATGCTAAAAAAACTGAATATTGCAGATAGCAGTCATAAGCAGACATGTAAATTCCTCTTCTGAATTTTCAAGGGCTTAGGGGTTCCTCTACGTGAAACACACAATAATAAAGCCCAGTATATTGTCACAGGAAACAAAAACTATCTGCCCAGTGAAGACACACTTGTGGTTGGGTTCCTCCAGAGTGTGTACCTTTATAATTTGATTTTCATAAATGGCTCCAGTAGTAACAATAATTCCTGCTTCTGAAAGGCAGTATCAAGAGATGCAAGAATTTTGTTTTAAAAAGTCCACGGCAAGCTGGGTGTGGTGGCGCACGCTTGTCATCCCAGTACTTGGGAGGCTGAGACAGGAGGATCGCAGGTTCGTGGCCCACCTCAGCTACTTAGTGGGGCCCTCTACAACTACTTAGTGAGAGCCTGTTTCAAAATAAAGAATAAAAAATAGGGCCAGGGGTGTAGCTCTGAGGTAGAATGCCCCTGGGTTCAATCCCCAGTACCTCAAAAAAAAAAAATTTCACTGTAACTCATTTAATTCTATGACAACTCTTTAAGGTAGGTACATATCTTATCCTCATTTTAGAGATAGGTAAACTAAGGTCAAAAAGCCAGGTCACGTGCCCATGTGCGCAGACCGCTAACCTGCGAAGCCAGGGCTAAGCTCAGGTGGCCTGTCTCTCGGGCCCACAGACACAATGCTACGCAATACTGCCTCATGGGTGAATAACATTAAAATAAGTTTAGACCATCAGTGATATTAATCGCTGCCCAAAAATCTAAGATATTTTATTGTCCAATTACACCCAATTATAAAAGCTAGTTTAATTATATCAAGATGGTTCTTCATCTGGTCACTACTGAAGACCATATGGTCAGATAAAATGCACGACATTAAACGAATGAAGCACACTTCAACCAACAAACAACTTGCTCTTTAACAACTGTATACTTCGGGCCACTCATTCCCAATTCTTAAAATCTGAGTTTTGTTTTGTTTTGGGGGTTTTGTTTTTTTATTTTGAAACAGGGTCTTACTAGGTTGATGAGAGTCTCACTACTTGCTGAGACTATCCTCAAACCTGGGATCCTCCTGTCTCAGCCTCCCAAGTGCTGGGATTCATGGGAATGTGCTGCCACACCTGGCTCAAAATGAGAGTTTTGAAGCTGTGATCGGGAAACACAGGAGACCTGGAACCCCCCGTTTTAGACAGCAGGCTCTTGCCGCCACAGGACGTGCACTTTTCAAACGTGAAGGGATGAAAGGCCTTTCCTTAAATTCTGTAGAATTTATAACACTAACTGGATTGCCAGGTCTCTTATTGGGGAAGTCAAAAACTGTGGAATTCAAATTATGGTGATAATCTGCTCATAAATTGTTCCATTTTCTAAATTTAAATAAACAAAGCAAGTCATGATTCAATTATTCTCCCATCCTGTCAAAAGGAAAACTATGCCTTGGTTTTTCAATGATTAAATAAAGTTTAAGGACTGACCGCTGACAATCCAACTGAACAGATTCCAGTGAAAGCAGGGAGCCAGCCGGGCGTGGTGCTGCACGCTGGTAATCCCAGGACTTGGGAGGCTGAGACACAAGGATTGTGAGTTCGAGGGCCGGCCTCAGCTATTTAGTGAAGCCCTCTGCAACTTAGAGAGACCCTGTTTCAAAAGAATAAAAATAGGTCTGGGGTGTAGCTCAGAGGTAGAATGCCCCTGAGTTCAATCCCCAGTACTGTGAGGGAGGGAGGGAGGGAGGGAGGGAGGGAGGGAGGAAGGAAGGGAGGAAGGAAGGAAGGAAGGAAGGAAAGAAAGAAAGAAGGGAGGGAGGGAGGGAGGGAGGGAGGGAGGGGAAAGCAGGCTGGGGGTGTAGCTCAGAGGCAGAATGCCCCTGGGTTCCATCCCCAGAACCACAAAAAAAGCAGGGCAAGATTTTCTTACTGTATAGGGTCTGGGATAAGTCAACAATGCCCTGTGGTGGTCTGAGGCACTCTACATCATGAAATTCGTTTTGCAAAAAGTCTTGTATTTCATGCTAGAGACCAGAAGCCAGGGCTCGGGAGCTCCTGCAAGTGCTGTGAAATCAAGCGGAACCTCCGTGGATGGTGCTCCACAGGGCAGGGAGAGCATCTGCAGGGAGGAAATGCAAACCCAGGTGTGACTAATCCCAAAAGCAGATTACAACACCCTGGAACTAGATCACAGGGGTCACTCAGTCCTTCCTGGCCTGCAGGTGCGAAGCTGTCCCAGGGGAGCAAGGGGGACACTCAGGGGTGCTGAGCACATCACCCAGGAAATTCAAGGAGGAAGGAGTGCGCAGAGGGGCTGAGACTCTGATGAGACATTCTCACACATGCTCCCCCAAGAAAGCAGGGTGCAAATATAAATGAAGCTTTCCTCTTACACGCAAAAACCATGTTCTGATTGTACAACACAAAATCTATCATGAAGGGCCCACGATAGCGTACACGCTCATCTATCCAGGAGCCCTTCCTGCGGCAGGGCCACAGAGCCCGGGCCGCTGCTCCAACAGCCACAGAAGCCAGCGCTGGAACATAAGGACCTTTCCTGAAATGTTTTCATTAAAACTCTTTTGTGAATTTGTTATTTTTGAGGGGTAACTATAAGAAAACATTTCTGAAACTGTTCAGGTCATTTCAGTTGGTTTTTTTTTGTTTTTTTTTTTTTTTTGCAGTACTGGGGATTCAACCCAGAGGCATTCTACCTCCGAGCTACACCCCCAGCCCTATTTTTTATTATTTATTTTGAAACAGGGTCTTGCTAAGTTGCAGAGGGCCTCACTAAGTAGCTGAGGCTGGCCGCGAACCGGGATCCTCCCGTCTCAGCCTCCCAAGTACTGGGATTACAAGCGTGCACCACCACACCTGGCTCATTTCAGGTTTTTTTAATGCATATTTTAAGATACAATTTAATTTCTCTGTTTATAGTCACTTCCTCCATAAAGACTCGGACATAAAGAGTAGTATTGACTAGTTAAGAATGATTTGCTACACAGGAAACTAATAACAGGAAATGCAATTTAGAGCTGTTAACTGAGTGCACCACTCAAAAAAATACGAGGTTAATGAGATCGTAGTGAGAGCCAACCTTTCCTGACAGGATCTCTAGGTAATGCACAGAAGAGAAAAAGAAAGACAACAGTGTTGGTATCTGTGCTTGTCATTTATTTCTACTAGACTGTATACTAGATCATTCCATGCTCAGAAAATCAAATTCTAATACTTCGCCACAAAAAATTGAAAAACAATGTCAACACATTCATTTAAAAACTGATAAAGAATTGAGCCCATTCTAAATAAAAATATTAACTATATATAAATGAAGATTGGCCTGAGTACATTATATGTTATCGGCATTATAAAAATTTCAATCCCCACGTCATTTCTGAAATAAGAACTTGAAGGAACCCTGTGTCTTTGGCAGCATTTTCTTTTTGTATTGGTTTGACTTAACATTAAACAAGTGGTCTATTCAGAATTTCCACCACTCGGAGATTGAATTCATCCACAGAGCACTTCTTACAAATCATCAGTTAACACAAAGATGGAGAGCTACAAACATCAGTTATGCACTCTGACAGGTTAATTTGATTTAAAAATTTTCAGTGGCTTTTAAAATAGTAATGACATTATTCCTTTAAACAAGAAGATAAAAACAGGAAGACCAGAAACCAGCAGCTACAGCGGGACATTCAGCTATCACTGTTGTACCAAGATGCCTTGCACAATCCTTCTGACCTGAACATTTTCAAATCGATGCCCCAGCCAGTCATCTGTCCTCTAAACCACGTGAGACGTGTAATGATCGTAGGACCTAGCTACCAAGCACAGCCATTCCCCACAGGCATGTTCTAGAGTTCTGTATCAGCAACCTGTAATGGAGTCTGTCCATCAGAGGACCACCAAACGGTGGGTGAAAAAGGAAGGAGGAATTGTCTTCTTGCCTGTTGGGGTCTCGGGGGGCAAAGAAAACACGGCCCAACAGCGGGGAACAGGCTTGATTTAGGGATAAAACCTGGAAGGAGACATCTGACCGGGGAGAGAGCCCACGAGAGTCAGAAGCCGCCTCCTTACCGGCTCGGGCTTTTTATGGGACCAGGAAGTGGGGGTACAGGAGTAGTTGTGTAAGCCGCTGGTTGATGTGCCAGTGGGCAGGTCACCTCGGGGCAGAGAGGGCAATGGTCAGGGGGCGTTTTCTTTCTTTGGTCCTTTGTGCTCGGTCGTCCTCCGACATGACCTCATGGCCAGGCCTCATAGTGCCCACAGTGTCACTGTGCCCTTCATTTCCTGTGGGGGACCGAAACCCACTGCACTCTCAAATTGGTTGCAACCACCCTGAGCAACACTCAAATCTGTTATCTTCTGTGTGTGGTGCATAAACAAACAGCTTTGGTAACTGCCTTCAGAAAACGGCATTGTATCCTGCAGGGACTAGCACTCACCTTACAGGCTGGATCACGACTCACCAGCGCGAGTGCTGGCTACAAATGTGAATGGCGTCCTCCCTCCCTCCCTCCATGAGGGTCGGACATTTACATTCAACACGTCTTATCGGGATATTTCCTTTCATGTTAGTCAGCTTTGCATTACTGTAACGAAATATCTGAAGTAGTCAACTTACAAAGCGGAAAGGTTTGTTCGGGCTCACAGTGCCAGAGGTTTCGGTCCACAGTCAGGCGGACCCACTGCTTATGGGCCTGTGATGAGGGCCAATCTCATGGGGGGAAGCGTGTGTTGGTTGGTACAAGCCATTCTCCTCATGGCAGGCAGGAAACAGAGAGAGGAAGAAGAAGGGGCCGGGTCCCAATATCCCACTTGAGGCCACACCCCCAATTACCTAACTTCCTCCCATTAGGCCCCACCTCTTAAAGGTTCCTTTACCTTCCCATAGGGCTGAGCAGGTCACCAAGCCTTTCACACAGGGGCCTTTGTGAAGCACTCAAAACCCTAACTACAGCAACATTACTGGCAAATGAGACAACTGCCTATTCATGGTTTTAAATAACTTTGTTTGGAGCCGGGCGTGGTGGCAAACACTTGTAATCCCAGTGCTTGGGAGGCTGAGACAGGAGGATCATAGGTTCACAGCCAGCCTCAGCAACTTACTGAGGCCCTCTGCAACTTAGTGAGACCCTGTTTCAAAATAAAGAATAAAATAGGGTTGGGGGTATAGCTCAGAGGTAGAATGCCCCTGGGTTCAATCCCCAGTACCACAAAAAATAAATAAATACATAAATACATAAATAAATAACTTTGTTTGAATCAAATCTTATTATTTTGTTGTTGTTGTTTTGTTTTTTGTTTTTCTTTTTGGTTTTTTTTTTTTTATTGAGGATTGAACCCAGAGGCATTCTACCTCTAAACTACACCCCCAGCCCAGTCTGACTGGGTTGCTAAGTTGCCACGGCTGGCTTTGAACCTGTGATCCTCCTGTCTCAGTCTATCTTGTTTATTTTGAAAGTTACTAGAGAACAAGAAAGAAAACTGGTCTCTAATAATTATACTCAAAAAGAAAAAACAAACACACACACCACAAACAGATTTAAAAGATTTCACCAAAACTAAAAACCTATAGGCCGGGTGTGGTGGCGCACGCTTGTAATCCCAGTACTTTGGAAGGCGGAGACCGGAGGATCCAGGTTCGCGGCCAGCCTCAGCTCTCTCTCTCTCTCTCTCTCTCTCTCTACTTAGTGAGGCCCTCCGCAACTTCGTGAGACCCGGTTTCAAAATAAAGTCTAAAAAATAGGGCTGGGGGTGTAGCGCGGAGGTAGAACGCCCCTGAGTTCAATCCCCGGTAACGCAAAAAAAAAAAAACCCTATAGATTTTATTTATTTAAAAACTAGGGATTATTTTCATCTT
>PVJS01017085.1:0-27500 GCA_004027185.1 Glis glis | reverse complement strand
GAGGATGAGACAGGAGGATCACAGATTTGAGACCAGCCTCAGCAACTTAGTGAGACCCAAATAAATAAAATAGGGCTGGGGGAGTAGCTCGGTGGGAGAATGCCCCTGGGTTCAATCCCCAATACCACCCCCCCACCCACACACACACACAAATAAATATTCAGGGAAAAGATTACATCTGAACAGTTACAGACTTTTTTTCATGTCATTATTCCCTAAACAATACAGTAGAACAACTATTTACATAGCATTTGCTTTGTATTAAGTGTTATGAATAATCTAGAGATGATTTAATGTATATGGGAAGATATACATGGCTTCTGTGTAAGGTCTATGCCATTTTATGTGAGGGACTTGAGTATCTGCAGATGTTGGTGTGGAAGGGGAGGGAGGAGTACCTTAGAACCACTCCCCATGGATGCTGATGGATGACTGTATTTAGTTCATGCCGATTAAGAAGGGGAGAGGGGATTCTGAACCCTTAAGGCATTTAAGTCATTCCAGAAGTTTATCCAAAGTCACAAACAAGAAAGACATCACCTTCCAAATGAAATCAGTAGAGCTGGGTGCAGTGGCACACACCTGTAATCCCAGCTACCTGGAAAGCTAAGGCAGGAAGATCGAAAGTTCGAGGCCAGCCTGGGCAAGTTAACAAAATCCTGTCTCAAATTTTTAAAAAGGTGAAGCAAAGTCATAGAGTGCTTGCCTAGCATATGTGAGGCCCTGGGGTCAATCCTCAGTACTTCAAAAAAAATAAAATCAGTGGGAAAAAGACTCTGGGCAAGTTATTTAATTTCTCTAAGCCTTGGTTTCTTTAGCTCTAAAATAAGGAAATTAAATTATCTTAACTTTAAAATTATCATCTTTATTAATATGAAAAGGCTGGTATTTCTATTCTACTAAAGATTGATCAAAAGAGATTAATAGATAACATGCAGGTTGGTTTGTTTTTTAATATGTTAATGTGTAGTCTTATTCTGGATTCAGTTGGTAGTGGTGTCGAGGTCATGAAAGGTCGAGGAACTGTCATAAATTGAAGATGACTCAGGAGGACAATCAAATGCATTGTGGGATCCTGGATTGGATCCTGGAGGTGAAAACAGACATTAGTAGGAGAACTAGTGAAATCCAAATAGAAGCTGTAGTTTAGTTAACAGTATCGTACCAATGTCACTTCGTTAGTTTTGATAATTGCCATACTTTTACAAGATATTAACACTAGAGGAAGCTGAGTGAAGTTTATATGGGAATTATCTGTACTATCTTTGTAACATGTTTCTAAAATTATTTCAAAATAATTAAAAGGCAACTACAACCTAGGCTTGGTGGCTCATACCGGTAATCATAGCTACTTGAGAGGCCGAGGCAGGAGGATCTCAAGTTTGAGGCCAGCCTGGGCAACTTAGTGAGACCCTGTTTAAAAATTTAAAAATAGAGCCGGGTGTGGTGGCACATGCTTGTAATCCCAGTAGTTGGAAGGCTGAGACAGGAGGATGGCAGGTTTGAAGCCAGCCTCGGTAACTTAGTGAGGCCCTCTGCAACTTAGTGAGACCCTGCTTCAAAATAAGAAATAAAATCAGGCTGGGGGTATAGCTCAGAGATAGAATGCCTCTGGGTTCAATCCCCAGTGCCACAATAAATAAATAAATAAATAAATAAATAGGGCTCGAAGTGCAGCTCAGTGGTAGAGTGCCCCTGGGTTTGATCCTCAGTACCAAAAAATAAATAAATAAAATTTAACAGACATAAAGAATAGTAGTTACTGAGAGCTGGAGAGAAGCGGTAATGGGGAATTGTTATTTAATGAGTATAGAGTTTCAATTTGGATTAATGAAAAAGGTTTTGAAAGACGGGCGTGGTGGTGCACGCTTGTAATCCCAGTACTTTGGGAGGCGGAGACCAGAGGATCCGGGTTCGTGGTCAGCCTCAGCTCTCTCTCTCTCTCTCTCTCTCTCTCTCTGTCTCTCTCTCTCTCTCTACTTAGTGAGGCCCTCCGCAACTTCGTGAGACCCGGTTTCAAAATAAAGGATAAAAAATAGGGCCGGGGGTGTAGCACGGAGGTAGAACGCCCCTGGGTTCAATCCCTGGTACCGCAAAAAAAAAAAAAAAAGAAAGAAAAAGAAAAAGGTTTTGAGATAGATTGTGGTGATGGTTGCATAACAACGTGAATGCAACTTTTGTGACTAAACTGTGTATTTAAAAGTGGTTAAAATAGTAAATCTTATGTATATTTACCATAGTTTTTTTAGAAAAAAAATGCATGGTTGTGGTGGCAGTGAGATGCAGATTAAAATCACAATGTGATACCAGTGGCTAAAATGAAAATAAGAAGCCAGGCGTGGTGGCGCACACTTGTAATCCCAGTACTTGGGAGGCTGAGACTGGAGTATCGGGGTTCACCGCCAGCCTCAGCTACTTAGTGAGGCCCTCGGCAACTTAGTGAGACCCTGTTTCAAAATAAAGAATAAAAAATAGGGCTGAGGGTGTAGCCCGGAGTTAGAATGCCCCTGGGTTCAATTCCCGGTACCGCCAAAAAATAAAAAATAAAATGAAAAAAAGAAAAGACCAAGGATATGAAGCAGTTGGAACACTGATTTCCTGCTGGTAGGTGTATAAATTAGTACAAGTACTTTGGCAAATTGCTTGGCATTATCTGTCTAACTGAACATATGCCACCCTCAAACCCATCAATTCCACTCCTAGATAGATAGATATACAATAGAAATATTTTCATAATGGTACCAAAAGACATATACAAGAATGTTCATAGCAACATTATTTTTATATAGCCCCCAAACTAAAAGCAACCAGAAGACCCATCAACAAGTGAATGGATTCAATAAATTATATGAATATTCATGCAATGGGATACTTTTTTGCAATAAAAACAAACCACTACTAGTAAGTGAGACAAACTTGGATAGCTCTTTAAAACATATTGAGCAGAAAAATACAAACAATAAAGTGTACATGTTTTATGATTTTATATTAGGTTTAAAATAGGCAAAACCAAGCAGTGGATGTAGGAATAAGGACAGAATTACCTCTAGGAGGAGGGCGGGCAGTGACTGAACAGGGCCATGTGGAAGGTCGTTGGGTTCTGGGAATGCTCTGTTTCCTTATTTGTAAGTGGTTATGTAGGTGTGTTGACTTTTGAAATTTTATCAGGCTCTAATTTCTTGATTTGTGTACTTTTTTGTAGATAAGTTATGCTTCAATAGAAAGTTTATTTTAAAAAAAGAATATAGTGAAACCAGACACAGTATAACACACCTGTAATTCCAACAACTTGGGAGATGGGGACAAGAGGGTCAAAAACTTAAGATCAACCTCAGCAACTTAGCAAGACCTTCTCTCAAAATTAAAAATAAAAAGGGCTGGGGATATAGCTCAGTGGTAGAGAACACCGGATTCAATTCCCAGTACTACCACCAACACCAAAAAAAAAAAAAATTAGATAGATAGATAGATAGATAGATAGTGAGAAATTCACAGTCTACATTTATACATTTATTTCAAGACATCATGAAATTGAAGGCCCTGAATTCAAATTCCTTCTCACTCTTACTTTGTTTGTTTTCAAGCTTTAGAAGTTTTCAGGTTGAAGCTTGACTCTCCTTTGAGGGCAGTGTTAGCTGGAGGTGCTAACGATGCAGCTACTGAACCCTGACCAAAGTGGAGCTGTATTCGCTGTGTCAGGGAAATTGAGGACTTAAGTCCACACTCCACTCCCAGGTTCCAGAGGACTTAACTGGGAGTGGAGAAGGTGGCACAGTTCTTGATTGCGTATCTGAGAAACACTGATTGGACTAGTCAGTGGTGAGGAGGTACATTTAGCCACACTAGGCATAATTTTGCTATAGTTATGTTTCTATGGTTTTGTCAATTCTTACTCATACCTGGTTCCATTTCCTTCCCATTTACTCTTCAGGTACCTGTCCTGTATTTTATTCTTTTGGTCTTTACTCTAAGCTACCTTTCTCTCTCTCTCTCTCTCCCTCCCTCTCTCTCTCTCTCTCTCTCTCTCTCTCCCTCCCTCCCTCCCTCCCTCCCTCCCTCTCTCCTGCTTGGATTGAACACAGGGCTTCATGCTAGGCAAGTGCTCTACCACTGAGCTATGTCTCTAGACTCTAATTACATTATTTTTCATTCGTCACATATTCATCATTGTTTACTATATGCTAGCTCTTTGGAATATAGGAATAAAACATAATCTATGTCCTCAATTTGCTTATAGTTCCAGTGTGGAAATAGACAGATGACCAGTTAAAGTGTCAACACTGATATATATGTGCTATGATAGAGATCACTCTAGGGGATTACTCAGTAACTTGTAGAATTGATTCTTAATTGAGACCAGGAGCTGGAAATGTGTACTGGAGGAATTTACAGTTGAGCTGTTAAGTCACAGTAAAGGCGGCTGTGTGTGTGAGCATTCATTCAGAGCGGGGAGGTAGGGGTCTGGGGAGAGCTGGGACTCTACAGGTATTCAGAGGCCAAGGCATAATGGGTTTTGTATGCCATCCTACCAAGGAGTTTGGATTTTATTTTGAGACAGTGGGAGCTTTGAGGGGATTATAAACAAGGAAGTGATGTGATCAGATTTCAAAATGATCATGCTGTTGATAATCATATAAAATGAATGGAATTTAATGACTCAAAGTAGGCCATTCCAGGGATGGAATCATCTAGGCCCTTACTTCTCCGAGTGTAGTCAATGGCATTGTCTGAGAGCTGTTAAAAATGTAGCTTAGTGGTGGAGTGCTTGCCTAGCATGTGCAAGGCCTTGGGTCTGATCCTCGAACTGGGAGGAAAAAATCTTAGGACCTACTTCAGACTTATTAAGTCTGAATGGGAATTTTAATAAGACTTCATATAATTTATATGCACATTCAAGTTTGGGAAAATGATTTAGATGGATATGATGCTGGTCAGGCTTCTTAGGAAGAAAGGAGTGATGGCAAGAGATGCTCTGGAGGACTAGTTCTTCTCTATCTGGAATGCTCTCCTTGGCACCCTCCTCACCATGGTAACTCCTGTGCATCCCTCACCTTCCCACCTCAATGGACCTTCTCTGAGGCTGCACCCCAATGCACGTGACTGGTTCCCTCGCCTGCTCCCATAGCACCCGGTACTCACATTGTCATTTTTCACACTTTTATTGTAATTATTTATTTTAATTGCTTCTTTCTTCCTAGACTCTATACACCATGAAGGCAAGGACTACCTAAGGTATGCCTGGCACACAGGAGGCACCAATAAATATTTGTGGTTTGATTAGTAGGTGAATTTACCATGGATTAGAAGATGGATTTAGGTATGTTGAGAAGAAGAATGCACATGTTATAATTATTAACAATAATAGTAAGTTTTAAGTAGCACTGACAAATTCCAGGCACTGTTCTAAGTGCTTTCTACATAACTTTCTACATATTTCTTTCTTACATAACTTATTTTCTCTGCTTCTTTCAGTACTGCTATAAGGTCAATACTCTTAATATTCCCATATTACAGAGGAGAAAACCGAGGCACTAGGAGAACAGGCAATTTGCTCAAGGTTACACAGTTAGTATGAGGTTCAACCAGGCAATCTGGTGCTACTCTGCTGTATCTAGTTTTGGACAAAATAGCTTTTTGGCACTGTGCTTACTGTGTATATGCATGTACACATACATACATACACACACAAGTAAAAGTGTGTGTGTGTTACTAGGGGTTGAACCCAGGGTTGTTCTACCACTCAGCTCCCAACCCTTTTATTTATTTATTTTATTTTATTTTTACTTTTGGTACTGGGCATTGAACCTAGAGGTGTTCTACCTTCAAGCTACACCCCAGCTCCCCCACCTTTTAATTTTGAAACAGGGTCTTGCTAAGTTGCTGAAGCTGACCTTGAACCTGTGATCCTCCTGCCTCAGACTCCCAAGTACTAGGATTATAGGTCTTTTTAAAATTTTTCCTTTTGAAACAGGATCTTGCTAAGTTGCCTAGGTTGATCTTGAACTTGTGATCCTTCTGTCTCCATCTCCCAAGTACTGGGATTACAGGTCACGCCCGGCTCTTATTTAATCTTAATAAAAACAATGTGAGGAAGTTATTTTAAACCTGTTTTACAGACAAGGAAACAGAGACTCAAAAAAGTTACGTAGCTTGCCAAGGATACACAGCTAGTAAGTGTTGGAGCTAGCCTTCAAACCACAGTCTTCCCAACTTTAGACCTGCGGCCTTCAGCAGGGAGGCCTCCGTGCTGTCTCAGTGCCCATGGGAGATGTCTTCCTGAGCACTGAGAAACCGAGTGGTAAGGTGCCCAACATCATTTAGGTTGTGTGGCAGGAAGGAGGACTCAGCAAGTCCCGTTGCTCTGGTAGCATTGGGACAAGGGACAAGGGAGACGTGAAGCCCAGCTATCAACTCCAGCCAACCTCATAGCTGACCAGACTGACCAAGCAGTTAGAAACCTTAGCCTCTGTGACAAGCTGTAACTTAGGTGACCAAAGACTCCCTACTGTTTTTTCTTATGGCTTCAGAGAAACCAGATAAATTAGAAATATTGAATGTCAGGACTGGAAAGAACCAGTTCTAACCTTCCAGTCCCCTCCTCCCTCCTCCCCCTCAGTGTATAACAGGGAAACTGAAAAGGAGAGTAACCAGGTGCCTGGCCAAAGTCTAATAAAACCATTAGTGGGAGCCAGGAATAGAGGGCAAGGTCACATTCCTGTATTGTTTGCTTGTGCCTCATGACTCTCTGGGTTCCAGATTCATCACCTTTTGTTTAAAACTGTTCTGCTGCTGTGGGAACTTCTTCACTGCGTCCTTCTTTGTCTTTGCCCTCTGGAAACAGTAGCTTTTTTCCTTTCCCCTGCAGCCCTGAGCAGGTACACGCCCTGGATCCCCTAGCACGCCCTCAGTGGTGATCCCCCTGCGGAGTCACCACTGGCAGGAACACAGCGGGCATGCAGGACTTGGAGCTGTTTTTGGAGTTAAAATGAGATTCTTCTCTCTCTCTCTCTTTTTTTTTTTTTTTTTTTTTGCCGTACTGGGGATTGAACCCAGGGGCATTCTACCTCCCAGCTCCACCCCCAGCCCTATTTTTATTCTTTATTTTGAAACAGGGTCTCACTAAATTGCGGAGGACCTAACTAAGTAGCTGAGGCTGGCCGCGAACCCGGATCCTCCGGGCTCAGCCTCAAAATGAGATTCTTCTGAGCTGCTCACACTCTTGGTGAATTTCTGTAGAGCAGAAAAGGCTGCAGGAGCTGGTACAGCTTGCTGAAGTTGCTAACTCCTCAGCTAAACATGAAGGGTCTGTAACCATGCGCGGTGGTTTCACTCCTGCTCTCGCTTCCTTCCTTCCAGGGATTGAACCCAGGGGTATTCTACCTCTGAGCCACACTCCCAGCCCTTTCTATTCATTCATTCATGTATTCATTTATTTATTTTGTGGTACTGGGGATTGAACCCAGAGGCATTCTACCTCTCAGCTATACCCCCAGCCCAATTTTATTTTTTATTTATTTATTTATTTTTGCAATACCGGGGGTTGAACCCAGGGGTGTTCTACCTCCATGCTACACCCCCAGCCCTATTTTTTTTATGCTTTATTTTGAAACTGGGTCTCACGAAGTTGCGGAGGGCCTCACTAGGGAGAGAGAGATAGGGAGAGAGAGAGAGCGAGAGAGCTGAGGCTGGCCGCGAACCCGGATCCTCCGGTCTCCGCCTCCCAAAGTACTAGGATTACAAGCGTGCACCACCACGCCCGGCCCAAATTTTATTTTTTATGTTGAAAACAGGGTCTCACTAAATTGCCAAGGCTGGTCTCCAACCTGCCATCCTCCTGTCTCAGCCTCTCAAGTCCTGGGATTGACAAGTGTGTGCCACCATACCTGGCTCTATTCTTTATTTTGAAACAGGGTCTTGCTAGGTTGCTGGGAGTCTCATCCATCTGAAGCTGCCCTTGAACCTGCAATCCTCCTGTCTCAGCGTTCCAAGTAGTGGGATTATAGTGTGTACCACCACACTCAGCTTTATAGGTATATTTTCTTTTCTTTTTTTTTTTTTGTGGTGCTGTTGATTGAACCCAGGAGCATTCTACCTCTGAGCTACACCCCCAGCCCTATTTTATTTTTGTTTTGAAACAGGGTCTCGTTAGGTTGATGAGAGTCTCACTACTTGCTGAGACTGTCCTCAAACCTGTGATCCTCCTGTCTCAGCCTCCCAAGTACTAGGATTACAGGCGTGCACCACCACACCCAGCTTTTATAGGTGTATTTTCTAGGGCACATTATGGTAAATAAAATTATACTGGAAGAAGTTTATAGCTAGTATTTACATCTACACCTTATGCCTTACACACTCCCAGTCAGTTAATAGACCTTCAGTTCTCAAATGTCACAGCTGATTTTTTTTTTTTTTTTTTGGTACCAGGGATTGAACCCAGGGGCATTCTACCTCCGAGCTCCACCCCCAGCCCTATTTTTTTTTATTCTTTATTTTGAAACAGGGTCTCACTAAGTTGCGGAGGGCCTCTCTAAGTAGCTGAGGCTGATCCCGAACCCGGATCGTACGGTCTCCGCCTCCCAAGTACTGGGATTACAAGCATGCGCCACCACGCCCGGCTCATGCCTGACTTTTTTTTTTTTTTCGGTACTGGGATTGAACCCAGGGGCATTCTACCTCCGTGCTACACCCCCGGCCCTATTTTTTATACTTTATTTTGAAACCGGGTCTCACAAAGTTGCGGAGGGCCTCACTAAGTAGAGAGAGAGAGAGGGACAGGAGAGAGAGAGAGAGAGAGAGCTGAGGCTGGCCGCGAACCCGGATCCTCCGGTTTCCGCCTCCCAAGTACTGGGATTACAAGCATGCACCACCACGCCCGGCTCATGCCTGACTTTTAAAAAAAAATTAATTTATTTATTATTATTATTTTGGTACTGGGTTTTGAACCCAGGGGATCTACCATGGATCTATATTCCCAGCTTTTTTTTTTTTTAAAGACAGGATCTTGCTAAGTTGCTGAGGCTGGCCTAGCCTGGAACTTAAAATCCTCCTGCCTTGGTGTTTCAGGCTTGAAGCACTCCTCCCAAGTGGCTGGGATTACAGGCCTGTACCACTGTACCTGGCTGATATATTATTTTAAGTATTGAGCTCCACTTTAGCAATAACACAGACTTTTGGCCTTGATGTGTTCCTAAAAGCTTCATTATGATGCAAATCAAGCAATGGAAAGTGGATTATATATTTCTGCAGAGATAATATTATAATTAAGGATTAAAACCCTACTATGGACTCAGCATCAAAGAAGTCATCCTTGTGGTCCAGTAATATAACTAGCCCTTGTAAATATAAAATAACATAGCCAGGCATGGTGGCGCACGCTTGTAATCCCAGTACTTGGAAGGCTGAGACAGGAGGATTGCAAGTTCACAGCCAGCCTTAGCTATTTAGTGAGGCCCTCTGCAACTTAGTGAGACCCTGTTTCAAAATAAAAGAATAAAAAATAGGGCTGGGGGTGTAACTTGGAAGTAGAATGCCCCTGGGTTCAATCCCCAGTACCACCAAAATAAATAAATAAATAAATAAATAAATAAATAAATAAATAAAATAACATTCTAAATTCTATAAAATGGATGTGAACATATTGAACACGTTGAGTTATAAGGTATACATACAGCATACAAAATTCAGAAACTTACTCGATCATTTTGTAAGCTCCCATTATATGTCAGGTAATATAGGCAAAGTGAAGTTGGCTAAGCCCCGCAAGAGCCCGGAGTTTAAGGAGGGGTAAACACGTGCACACTGTAACTGTAATATGAGGAAGGGTGACAACAGTGATGTAGCCAAAGAACAGTGTTAGGGAAGACTGCTGTTTTTAGGTCAGGTTTCAGCTGAACCTTGGAGAATTTGAAAGGTAAAGATAGAAATGAGTACATTTTGATTTGAGGGAATGGCATGAGCAGAGGTAGGGAAGGAACTGCATAGTAATGACAAAGTTAAGAGCTACCATGGAGTCCTTAGTGGACATACCCTTTTTCTTGTTTTCTTTGCGGTGCTGGGGATGGAACCCAGGGCCTCCATTGTGCTAGGCAGGCGCTTTATACCACTGAGCTACATCCCCAGCTCTGTAGACCCTTCTTAAATCTTTGCATCAATCCTGTGAGGTGGCCATTGCTATTTTCATTTCACAGATTAGAAAACTGGAAGAATAGAGAGGTAAAATAAGTGGCAGCACCAGGGTTCTAACACAAGTCTGTCTTATTCCAAAACCTGTGCTTATGGCTGCCACACTATATAGTCTTCACTCTCAGGAAATTGCAGGTAATCCTGGAGGTACAGTATATTTATAGAGGTGTGTAGGGGAAGGTCACCTTGGAAAGGATTTGTAGAGGGGTTTTAGGAGGCAGTGAAAATGAACAGAGAGGGACAGAGGAAATAAAAGTCTTTTTGGAGGAAGACTCAGAAATAATTGGCAGTGATTGTCTGGGGACCGCAGTGGCACACACCTGTAACCCTAGTACTTGGGAGGCTGAGACAGGAGGATCACAGGTTTGCAGCCAGACTCAGCAACTTAGCGAAGTCCTGTACAACTGAGTGAGACCCTGTTTCGAAATAAAAAATGAAACAGGGCTGGGGTATAGCTCAGAGGTAGAACACACTTGGGTTCAATCCCCATTACACACACACACACACACACACACACACACACACACACACACACCAGGAAAAAAAAAGAGAGAGAGATGACTGAGGTTTCATCTCTGGTTGACTGAGGGAACAGATAGCATCATTAACATACGTAGAAAAGAAAGAAGTAAAGGGAAAAAGAAGATGGAGGAATAATTTTGAATTTAGACATGTTGCACTTAAAACAGACAAATGGAAATGCAGGCATCAGATGTGACTTCTCATTTGCAGAAGCTCAGATTAAAAGGAAGACCAGAGGACAATAACTGGAAGTTTCTGAGAGCTGAGAGGCCATCACGGTTGCCGCCCCGACCTCAGCCGGCTTCCCTCCCCTTCGTTCAGTCAGCCTCTGTACCTTGACATCACTCAGGCCGCTTCACTGGGAGCTGCTGTGTGACCCAGCTTCCTTGCTTCCACCTCTGCTGCTCTCTCTTCCTATTGCCTCTGTTCTCCATCCTCCCTGTGATCCCTAACCCCTGGACACCTCTGCATGCACAGGTCCAACCATCCCCTCCTGTTTTCACCTGCCTTTCCCTCTAGTCTCTGGTCAGTCGTTTGAATTTTGCCCTTTCTTCCCTAGATATTACTGTCCTCTCTTCCATTCTACACCCAAAGGATCATTCTCTTAACAGTGAAGGCCCTAAACGGAACCAACCTGTAATCATAATTATAATGTAGCCGGGAGTGGTGGTGCACGCTTGTAATCCCAGTACTTGGGAGGCTGAGATAGGAGGATCACAGGTTCGCGGCCAGCCTCAGCTACTTAGTGAGGCCCTCCTCCACTTAGTGAGACCCTGTTTCAAAATAAAGAATAAAAAATAGAATTGGGGGCATAGCTTGGAGGTAGAATGCCCCTGGGTTCAATCCCCAGTACCGCAAAAAAAAAAAAATAATAATAATATTGTGACTCTCAGCTCCAGAGAAATTATCCTCTGCAATGGGAATTAACACTGTAAAGAGTCCCTGGTGCTTGAATTCAGGGGCCTAAATTTAGCAGGCATATCTAGTTGGGCTTCCTTTGTGTCTGAAACGTATGGTATGTGTGTGTGTGCGTGCGTGCGTGCGTGCGTGCGTGTGTGTGTGTGTGTGTGTTTCTGGGGATCGAGCACAGGGCCTTGAGTATGCTAGGCAAGCGCTCTATCACTACCCCAGCCTCTGTGGTACTCTTATTGGACAATATTATCAGGAATAAACTAAGCAGGTAAAAATCACCATTTTTTTCTAGGCAATGTCTTATTGCCAAACTTCTGAAGTGTACAAAAAGGAGGGAGCTGGTGTGGGGACCTAAAGTGGAAAGAGCTTCGGAGGTCCCTTAGGGTGACAGTTGTACAAGGCTACTGTGTTGGCCTCCTCTTTCTTCCTGAAGCCAGGCCTGTGAGTGAAAGCCAGCCCTGGACTTTGAGGCAGCACGAGGCTTGCCTGGGACCCTGGCCCTGCTCTAAGCCCATGCAGTGGCTCCTGACTAGCGACAGGGAAGCAGCCTTGCGGCCAGCATCTGTGCTGTTTCTGCAGCCTTTCATTACCTATGCTGTCCCTTCGTGTGCGTCTCACCAGGAGCCAGCAGGGGGAGTTATGGTCCCAGAACTATCTGCAAGGCTTCTAAGAAGTTTGAATTTTGCAAAAAAAGACCTTCCTTGACTCCATCTGAACTTCCCATGCAGTAAGAATTTACCTTGAGATACGCCACAGGAACATGGTGCCAGACCCCTGGTGGGCAGATAGGAGCTTCTTCTGCATAGCTGTTTGAACTTGAAAGCCATAAGGAACTCTGATTTCAAGGAAACGCCTGTTTACTGTACTGATCCGAATCAAGCAGCTCTTGAGAAATGGGAGTGCCTCCTTGACCTCGGTCTTTATTGATCTTGGTATCAGCACCTCCAGTGACGTGTCTGAGGGGCGGGAGAAAATTAACCAGTGCCTTATACTCAGGGAAGAGGAAGGAAGCGGTCTGTCGCTGCAGAAAGTCCCCACTGGAGAACGGGGGGAGAGTTGGGGTAGCGTCAAACAGCCAGTGCCCTGTAGGAAGTACAGTGCCGGGGTGCAGAACTCTGCATCCGCTCTGATTCTGAAGCAGCAGCAGAAGCCTTCGAAGCTGGCTGGCCAGTAAGGGATTTGTCAGTCAGTTGACTAGAGGTCTTGATTTGAATAGGAGGTTTCTCTGGAAAGGGACACGCTTCTCCTAGCATTGACCTGCTGAATCACTAGGTTTGGATCTGCGTTCGGGCCCTCAGATAACCCTGGCACTTCCAAACCAGCCTTCCTTTTGCTCCAGGACAGATCTTACCCAAGCCTGCACTATGGAGAAGTGGGACGGTAATGAGGGCACCTCGGCTTTTCACATGCCCGAGTGGATGGTGAGTTTGTTGGTCACTCTGTTTTTCCTTCTGTTTCTTGATAATGAAAGGCAGCCTTTTCTGACAGGTGACAGATCTGCGGTTGGGAAAACAGTTACTGCTCTAACTTCTGATTAGTTCCTTTGCACTGGTTCACCCCTTTCTGACTTCCTAGTGAAGCTGGGGAAGAAGGTCAGGAGCCGGGCCTTGCTGCTCACAGGCTGCAGGGATCTCACTGCCTGTGACTGCCTCGCACTCCTCTTTTCCAGCTGGCCCTTAGTGTATTTTTCATGGGGATAAAGAAAATGAATAGCCAGGCATGGTGGTGCACACCTGTAATCCCAGTACTTGGGAGGTAGAGACAAGAGGATCGTAGGTTGGAGGCCAGCCTCAGCAACATGACAAGACTCTCAGCAACTTAGCAAGGCCCTGTTTCAAAATAAAAAGAGCTAGGAGTGTAGCTCAGAGGTGGAGACCTCTGAGTTCAGAGTGGAGACCTGGGTTCAATCCCCAGTACTAAAAAGAGAGAGAGAGAGAGAGAGAGAGAGAGAGAGAAGAAAGAAAGAAAGAAAGAAAGAAAGAAAGAAAGAAAGAAAGAGGAAGGAAGGAAGGAAGGAAGGAAGGAAGGAAGGAAGGAAGGAAGGAAGAAGGAAGGAAGCTGGGTGTGGTGGTGCACGCTTGTAATCCCAGTACTTGGGAGTCTGAGACAGGAGGATCACATATTCGCAGCCAGCCTCAGTTACTTGTGAGACCCTCCACAACTTAGTGAGACCCTGTTTCAAAATAAAGAATAAAAAAATTGGGCTAGGGTGGAGCTCAGAGGTAGAATGCCCTTGGGTTCAATCCCTAGTACCTTCAAAAAAAGAAAAAAGAAAGAAAAGAAAAAAGAATAGTGAGGAAAAAAGTAACCCAGAGCTTATAAAAATGGTGTTCTCTCAAGTCTCTGAAAAGATTTAAAGTATTTCTCCCCTTTTTGCCCATTTTCTTTCCGCCATTCAAAATCTTTCTTCAACTATTCTTTATATGCATATTTCTGTAAGGCAGGAACTATACCTCTCTTGGTACAGTTCTTCAAAATACCATATTTGGGGGTGTGGGGGGTGCACAAGGCCCTGGGCTCCAGCTCCAGCTCCAGCGCTGCAAAAATAAAACCATATTTGCCCAATAGTTTTAACTGAGTGATAATAAAGACTTATTTGTTGATAAGAACTAGTACATAAAACCTAACATTTTGGATTCAATTTTAACTTTTATTTAAAAACTCCTTATGTTCCTGTTTTCTTCTAGATTTAGTCTGATTTCTTGCACCCTATCTAGATTTCCCTGTGGTAAACTGGTTAGACTACAATATACTCTAAGTTCTTTTTAGTATTTATGGAATTATGGGCTTGAAGAAATAACTTGATGAGATTGAATGTATAGCAGACCTAACGAAGGCCCGGTAGAGGAGCCTCCATTTCGATTCTGGTTGGTCCAATATTGTTTATTACTTTTGTAGATATTGTTGCAGTTGTTTTTAATGTTGTTTTAGAACATTGAGCTCAGTTTTTTTGGGGGGGAACTGGGGACTGAACCCCTATTTCTTATTCTTTATTTTGAAACAGATTCTCACTAAATTGCAAAGGGCCTCACTAAGTAGCCAAGGCTGGCCGCGAACCTGAGATCCTCCTGTCTCAGCTTCCTAAGTACTGGGATTACAAGCCTGCGTCATCACACCCGGCTCAAGCTCAGTTTTAAGACATTTTTATGTGTGTTGGCGGTGGTGGTTTTGTGTGTGTGTGTGTGTGTGTGTGTGTGTGTGTGTGTGTTGTGTATGTGTGTGGTACTGGGGTTGAACCCAGGGACATTCTACCTCGAGCTACACACCCAGCCCTTTTTTATTTTTTGTTTTGAAACAGTCTTGCTAGGTTGCTGAGAGTCTCACTAAGTAGCTGAGGCTGGTTGCGAACCTGCGATCCTACTGTCTCAGCCTCCCAAGTACTGGGATTACAAGCATGCACCACCACGCCCTGCAAGACGATTGAAATAAATTCTATTCATCCACAAGCTTATTTCAAATAACGTACTGTTTTAAAAATAATGGAAAGGATCCATTTAATAATTCCGGTTGGGTTTTTACTCTGTTTTTTGTTTGTTTTGTTTTTGCTTATTAATCTCTAGCCATTTATTAATAACAAGAAGGGAGAGAAAAAAATTGATTTTTTTAGAGGAGGTACTACATTAAGGTATTAAACTTTGATATTTTTATAAAGGAATATTAAAGAATAATATTTTGGGGCACTAGGGATTGAAACCAGGAGTGATCTATCACTGACCTACACCCCTAGCCCTTTTTATTTTTATTTATTTATTTATTTATTTATTTATTCATTTATTTATTTTTGCGGTACTGGGGATTGAACCCAGGGGCATTCTACCTCCGAGCTACACCCCCAGCCCTATTTTTTATTCTTTATTTTGAAACAGGGTCTCACTAAGTTGAGGAGGACCTCACTAAGTAGCTGAGGCTGGCTGGGAACCCGGAGGATCCTCCGGTCTCAGCCTCCCAAGTACTGGGATTACAAACGTGCACCACCACTCCTGGCTCCTTTTTATTTTTAAATAGGGTCTCATAACCGGGCGTGGTGGTGCACGTTTGTAATCCCAGTACTTGGGAGGCTGAGACCAGAGGATCCGGGTTCGCGGCCACCCTCAGCTACTTAGTGAGGCCCTCTGCAACTTAGTGAGACCTGGTTTCAAAATAAAGAATAAAAAAATAGGGCTGGGGTGTAGCTCGGAGGTAGAATGCCCCTGGGTTCAATCCCAGTACCGCAAAATAAATAAATAAATAAAATAGGGTCTCATAAGTTGCTGAAGCTGACCTTGAACTTTCTATCCTCCTTTCTCATCCTTCCAAGTACTGGGATTACAGGTGTGTACCACCACACCACCACGCCCAGTTTTATAGACGAATTCTATTGAACCTAAGTGTGCCAACTGAGAATCAATAAAAGTTTTATGGTAACTTTTATTGCTGTATGGAGTAGTCTCTACCATCTTACCTACTGTTTCAGCCAGGCATGGTAGTGCAGGCATGGTGGTGCGTGCCTGTAATACTTGGGAGGCTGAGACAGGAGGATTGCAGGTTTAAGAACAGCCTCAGCAACTTAGTGAGACTCTCAGCAACCTAGCAAGACCCTGTTTCAAAACAAAAAATGAAAAAGGGCTGGAGGTGTAGTTCGAGGTAGAATGCCTATGGGTTAAATCCCTAGTACAAAAAGAAAAAAGAAAAAGGAGGCGCTCCTCCTGAACTTCTATCCATTTATTTTCTTTCTGTTTATGTGAATAGAACTGCCCTAAAGGAATTATGACTATTGCTTAAGGGATACGACCTAGGGCTTCCTAGTTTATAGAGAACATTTGTTGTTGTTGTTATATTAGGGATTGAACTCAGGGATGCTCTACCACTGAGCTATGTCCCCAGCCCTTTTTATTTATCTTTATTTATTTACTTTGAGCCTCCCTAACTTTCCCAGACTAGCCTTGAACTTCTGATCCTCTTGACTCAGCCTCCCCTTGCCTCCTGAGTCGTTGGGATCACAGGCATGCGTCATCTTTATAGAACATTTTAAAATAAAGCATAGTTGTACTATGCTTTCTATCGGGCATTCTACCTCCGGGCTGCACCCCATCCCTTTTTACTTTTTGTTTTGAGACAGGGTCTTGCTAGGTTGCTCAGTCTTGCTACATAGCTGAGGCTGACCTCAACCTGTGATCCTCCTGTCTCAGTGTGCTGCACCAACCTCCCCGCTTCTCTCTCACTTAGCAATTTCTTTTTTTTTTTTAAGTTAGTGCATTGTAATTTTACACCATATTGGGGTATAGAGTGACAGAGAAATAAACGCACACAACTTGTGGTGCCCTTCCCACCGGGTGCCTCCCCCCTCCCTCACTCAGCAATTTCTTGATCTTTCTCTTTGAAAAAACAGGAAAATACATTTGCTGTCTCTGAATTTTTTCAACAGCAATGAAACGCTATAGGGAGCGGCTCTTCCTCAGTAATGCAGTTGTTTCATTTGTTCTCTAGTCTTTGCCAAAGACTTTTGAGGCTTTCTTCCAGATACCGCAGCAGTGATTAACTTCTGACCTGGTCTGCAAGTGCTTCATTAGGCTGCCACAATAGCCGCTTAGCTGGCAGAGCACCCTCTCACTGTACTGCCTATAGATTCCCAGACCTCACCCGTGAACTGTTGGAAGTGCCTTCTAATCCCTAAGAGAATACTCCGGAGCCAGCTCCCATGTTCAGCCAAAACTTCAAGTTAAGAAAGTCTTAACAAATGTCTGACTCGCAGTTCAGTTTACACGTTAGTGTAATGAGCTTCCCACTGAGGCTAGCCCTGCCACCAAAGGAAACAGAGAAGCCTCCCCAGGTTAGCAGTGAAGGTGTATCACTAGCCACCTTTGACTGGCTAGTGATCACCAGCTAAAAGGGACCCGCAGGTCTCTGGGAGAAGACCACACAGCAGCTGCAGTACTCACATCAGGATGCAGCGTGAAGAACCCCACACTCAAGAACTGACAAGGTAGACCTTCCAGGTGACGTTGCATCGGGTGTTGCAAAACTGCCGGGGCCTCTGCTCCCGGTCATTTTCATGTGATGGATTTTTCTTAGCCTCCTTCAGGCAGTTTTACTGCTGGAAGGTCGGAGAGCACATCCTTAAACATTGTCTATATTGATATGTTTTACTTCCCCTGAGAAGCTCTAGTCCCTCTGTCAGGCAGATACCTCGTCTTATGTGCATGGAGACCAGCGGTAACCTTTTTTTAATGTTTTTACATTTTAATACTTTCTCCTCCCACCTAGTCTCTCTGTAGTGCTTGGTACTTTTCCATGCAAAATCTGGTTGATTGGCTTTCTTGAGCACCGAGCCTGTTCACTACCCAGTGTTCTTTCAGCTAGAAGTAATCCCTTTTGTAGGTAAAGAGTGTTGGAACCGTTCATTTTGCCTGGGAGAGCTGTCCTGAGGAATATTTGAACCATGTATACTTGGAGGTGAAACCAACACCTTTAAGGTATCTGGTAAATGGTGGTAGAGGTAGCGTGATGCGACTCTAGGTCAGATTTGCACTTGGAGCAGAGACCCATTCGAGAAACTGATAAAAACTGTAGGCTTCTTTCCCCAAGAAATATACACAAACACAAAAATTTCACATACTCTTTTAGAGAATTCTAGACATCCATGGATTCTAGGTTAAGAACTTTTGGCCTAAAAGAATAGAAATATTAATGTTCTCTTTTATTTTTGTGGTGCTGGGGATTGAACCCAGGGGCATTCTACCTCTGAGTTACACCCCAGCACTATTTTATTTTTTATTTGGAAATGAGGTCTTGCTAAGTTGCTGGGGCTGGCTTCAAACCTGCGATCCTCTTGTCTCAGCCTCCAAGTACTGGAATTACAGGCGTGCACAACTGTGCCTGGCTACAATTCTAATTCTTACATGATTACCTGTTTCAGAAGTATGGTTTGGCCAGAGCCCAAGATCATCTGGATAAAATCATATCTGAGAATCAATCTAGTAAGAAAATAAATTTAGAGAATTTTAAATTATGTAAATTTAAGTCGGGCGTGGTGGTGCATGCCTGTAATCCCAGTATTTAGGAGGCTGAGACAGGAGGATCACAGGTTCACAGCCAGCCTCAGCAACTTAGTGAGACCCTCAGCAACTTAGCAAGACCCTGTTTCAAAATAAAAAATAAAATAGGGCCGGGGGTGTAGCTCAGAGGTAGAGCTAACCTGGGTTATCCCCTGGGTTTAATCCCCAGTATACCCCCCCCAAAAAAAATTAAGTACATTTAAAGATAAATCAAAAGGAATAGGTTGGGACCAGTGCAACTGAGACTAGGGCAGCGGAGTCCTTTAGTTTTTTGATCCATGTGGTAAGATGTGATGCAGTGGGGAGAGCTTTGGCTCTAACATGAACACCAGCTCTGTTTCCAGTCCTGGCACCTATCTGCTGTGTGTCCTCAGGCAAACCATTTTTTCTCTCAGAAATCCATTTTCCTGCTTTGTCAAATGAGGATAATAGTGCCTACTTGTTACGATTCTTGTACTGATTAATAGAAGGAATATATAGAGAGGGCTATGCATATACGCACCTAATAAATATTAGTTCTCCTCCCCTTCTCTTCCAAAGAAGGCAATAAACACCATGCAATGTGATCTTGTCTCTCAAAATAAGGATTATCCTTGAAAATCAATCTATCATTTCATTTTCTTTCTTGCACTTACCTTTTTTTTGGGGGGGGTACTGGGGATTGAACCCAGGGGCATTCTACCTCTGAGCCACACCCCCAGCCCTATTTTATTTTTAGTTTGAAACAGGGTCTTACTAGGTTGATGAGAGTCTCACTACTTGCTAAGGCTGTCCTTAGACCTGTAATCCTCCTATTTTAGCATCTCAAGTAATGGGATTACAGATGTGCACCACCACGCCCGGCTTTTTCTTATATTTATCAAGCAGCACCCCCTTCCCCCTTCTCCTCTTTTAAGGAAGAATTCATTCCCACCCCTATCTCTGCAGCAGCCAGTGTAGCTTTCCTCTTCACTGAGTCCCATTCAGAAATCACAAATACATAATGTGAGTCTTCCCTTTTGTTTGAGTCTTTATTTGGCAGGTAGAAAGTTTGTTGTGATTCTGGATTCTCGGGAAGCTCTCCTTTGTAGTCATGCCTTCCAGGAAACACATTTTTTGGAAAAAAAAAAAAAGGTGAACCAGGTCACCCAGTGCCAAATTAGCAACACTCTTGAGATGGAACTAGAAACCAAATGTCAAAACCTATATAAAAAATACACAATAAGCCAGGCATGATGGCATACGCCTGTAATCCCAGTATTTGGGAGGCTGAGGCAGGAGGATCGCTGGTTCGAGGCCAGCCTGAGCAACCTATTGAGACCCTGTTTCAAAATAAAAAATAAGAAAGGGTTGGGGATGTAGCTTGGAGGTAGAATGTCCCTGGGTTCAATCCCCAGTACCAAAGGAGAAAAAAAGAAAATACACAGTAAGAGTAAAGAAATGGAATAAGAAAGTTGATTTCCTTGGTGATAAGAGCTAAAACCAGTGTCCCCTGTCTGGCTAATCCCAGGACGGGGTGGGGAGGGTAGGATAGGCGCAGCCTGATCACTTGGCACCATTAATTTTTTTTTAACTTTCTTACTTTCAATAAATTCCCTCATTGTTTTAGTGCCTCTATAGTTAATTTTTTCCAATGAGACTAGGTTAACTAAAATCATCTGACATGGAAAAAGGAGGAGGTAAGGTTAAAAAGGAACCTAATTAGCAAGTTAATTATAGCAGGCAAAAAAGTGCAGCAGTTATATAAATAAGCTATTGTTATGCGCATGCAAGTTGGGCCTTGTCAAAGGACTTGTTAAGGCTTAGAGGTCAGAGGATCCTTGTAATTAGGTGTTTAGGGGAAAAAAAACAATAATAAAAGCAAAACAGCCACCAGAATTAGGAATGGCTGATGAGCCACTAGCAGAACTGCTTTATGCCGTTGGAGCTGCTACTGGGAATCTGAGGAAAGATGCCCCCCCACACCAAAAAAAAAAAAATGCTAGCTAGAACCAGAGCCAACGGAATCGCTGATGAGGAAAGTTTAAAGGCCTGGCTACAGGGTCCCTGGGCCAAAGAGGTGGCAGCAGGGCTGGTAATGTCACTATGCTGAGCAGCAAGAAGAAATACATTGTCAATGGCAACTCAGGGATTAAAGCCCAGGTGAGGCTAAGCTTTTATTTACCAGTTTTGCTGCCGCAGTGGCCATTACTGTCCAAGGCCAGCGGCTTGTGTGCTCCTTCTCCTCCTGTCCTGCTTTCGTCCCTCCCTCTGGCGCCCAAGGAGCTGCCCCTATCTTAACAGCCTCTTTCCCTCCCTTGCCTTGGTACCTGTTGGGATCAGGCAGTGCTCTCCAAGATGGAAAAGGAAGGTTACCTGGAAGGACTCTGGTTTCAGACAAGGTAGGAAAGTCAAGGGTAGAATCTATCAAGGTGCCACACTGGGGCGGGCCGATCATTGTGTTGCTAAGTGGACCGAGTGAAGAATATAATGGTACTTAATTACTGAAGGGCCCATCACCAGGGTTAACCCATGGAACTCATATGTTCTGGTTATCAGTGAAAGAGAAACGGTTGTTTCTTGGCAAAATTATGTAACTAATAATATGTAAGTGGCTAGTCTTTTTCTAATATTCTTGTCTTTTTTTATTTTTTTTTTGCGGTACTGGCGATTGAACCCAGGGGCATTCTACCTCTGAGCTACACCCCCAGCCCTATTTTGTATTCTTTATTTTGAAACAGGGTCTCATTAAATTGCGGAGGGCCTCACTAAGTAGCTGAGGCTGGCCGCGAACCTGGATCCTCCTGTCTCAGCTTCCTAAGTACTAGGATTACAAGCGTGCGCCGACACACCCAGCTAATATTCTTCTGTCTTAAAGAAATTTGAATTCAGTGTCTAGCCAGCAAGCAAGAACCCTGTGTTCTGAATGCAGAAAGCCTGCGTAGCCTCTTCTTCCTTAGTGCCAAAAGACAGCTTGAATTAGTCCTGGGTGAAGGGATTATGATAAATAGGAAAGACTGTAGAGGGGCCGGGCGTGGTGGCGCACGCTTGTAATCCCAGTACTTTGGGAGGCGGAGACCGGAGGATCCGGGTTCGCGGCCAGCCTCAGCTCTCGCTCTCTGTCTCTCTCTGTCTCTCTCTCTACTTAGTGAGGCCCTCTGCAACTTTGTGAGACCCGGTTTCAAAATAAAGTATAAAAAAAAATAGGGCCGGGGGCGTAGCGCGGAGGTAGAACGCCCCTGCGCCCGGTACTGCCAAAAAAAAAAAGGAAAGACTGTAGAGAAGGGAGTTCAGTTTAAGGAAACTGGTGTGAGATGGCAGGGAAGCTGGGTATCTGTATGGCTTAGTGTTACTGCCGTAGATAGGTGTAAACTCACTCCCGTCCCACGGATCTAGAGAATGAAAGTGACTGGCCCCCTCTACTGGTGTGTGTGTGCGCGTGCATGCACACATAAGCAGGTGTGTGGTTGGGTGGGGGATCATGTTGCATATCTAAGGCAGGGTTTGTGTGTTATTCTTTGTGTGTGTGGGGGGGGTACTGGAGATTGAACCCAGGAGTGCGCTACCACTGAGCTACAGCCCCAGCTCTTTTTTTATTTTGAGACTGGGTCTCACTAAGTTGCCCCAGCTGGTCTCGAACTTGCAATCCTCCTGCCTCCACCTCCCAAATCACTGGGATTACAGGCGTGTGCCACCACGCCTGGCTGTTATTTTTTTTTTTAAGGTGGCACAGCTGAAGTTAGTGATTCAGTGTGGGCTTTGCAAAGTCAATTATTCCTTTTCCTAGATGGGCCTCTGAAAAAGAATAAAAGCACATGACTATCTTGAACAGGGTTGGTGAAATGGAGCCAGAGTTTTGAGCCTGACTGGTCTGTATCTCCCCAGCTTTCCCACCCTCCCTCTTCCCCTTCCCAACTTTTTTTTTGCCCTCAGAAAATTACTTTAACTTTAGACTTGGCTTGTGCTTGTTATGTTTACCGAATATTCACCCAAGTACAGACAGTGAAGATGGGATAAGCTACTTCAGATTCATGGATTCAGCACAGGATTGAGTGCCTAGAATATGCCAGGCATTTGTGCCTGAGGATATAAGGGTGAATAAGACACCTAGCCCCCGCCTTTTGAAACCTGTAATTTATAGACAGTACAGGTAGGCAGGCAGATACGTATAGTCAGTACAACGTGTGCTATGCTAGGAGAAATACAGGAAAGTCGTGCACATCCCATGGGAGTACACAGAAAGGACACTTTATCCTTTTAGAATAAATTGCTACTTTAGCAAAATAATCAAGTTTGTCATTTTTTCATTTTGCGGCAAACCTCTAAGCCGATGAATTTTCCTATTGCAGAAAACAATTTGCAAGCCCTGAAGCACTGCAGGCTTTATTTGTTGTCACAGCTATGGAAATGCTATGAATTCCCCTAAGAGGCAGTGAATGCTAAGCTAATTCGATCTGGCATTGGTCCCCGTGTCTCAGTACTCAAATGACTCAGGAGTTACCTCTAACCGCAGGAAGCATAACCAGCAGTCCTGCGCCGCGCTCGGGCTGGTATGCTGTAGCTGTGTTCTGCCCATCAAGGATCCATCTTTTTATCATGAAAGGTAGAATCAGCTGTCAGATGTTTGATCCTTTTCAGTAGACCTCCCTCTGTGCCACCTTGGATCCAGAAGAATAATCGAAGTAATTCAAACTTTCAGTTAGGAAAAAAGAAAAAAGTTATTAAGTGAATACGTGATGTGAGCTTTGATTTGTAAAGTATTATGAAGTATCAGCTGGAACCTTCAACTGTAGGAGATTATGATAAAATTGCAAGAAAATCATTATCAGATATAATCAAAATACAGCCTACAGAGTAAGATCTGAGGTTTATATATATATATATTCAGTTCAATTATTCAATCCGGTTAAGTCTGTTATGTTATAGTTAATAAGTGATCAAGCCTGTGGCTTTTAGGTATTTTATGAAACCAAGCATTAATAAATATTTATTTATTAGTATCGGAAAGCTAACTAATACATTTTAGAATCTTTAACGAATTAGAGTGGCTACCTGCAAGAGTTAACAGAGGACTGAAGTGGGTGGGGGCATGTAGGGAGTGGTTATATTGCGTCTCCTGCTGTGTATCAGAGTTTACCTGCATTGTCTCACTTACCCCTCTCTAAAACCTCTAAGAACTTTTATCTCTGTTGCATTTATGGAAAAATGTGGTTCACGAAAACATCTTGACCAACATACACAGTCAATGAGTGGCACGGCTAGGATTTTGATGCAATTCCAGAATGTTCTGAATGAGTGAAAAGCCTTTTCAAAATTAATCTGTCATCTCCTGAGAATCTTGAAATCTGAAGGCGAGTCATTGTATCTTCTTGTACCTTGCAGTTTTCTCATCTAGATATATGAAGATTATAGATGTATGGATGGAAGGGATTTTTGAATATGACTCAGCTTCCTAAAAATTTATTTTAACCAAAATCAATCTCAAACTCCTCTCTCGCTCTCTCCCCCCCTACAGGGTTTATTTTACAAAAGGAAACTACATTCCAGAAAATATGGAGCAAGCCATGGGGGGAGGGGGTACTCTTCTTTTTTTGTTCACAATTTTAATTGTAAAAAGTATATAGGCAGAGAGTGGACCAAATATTTAAATTTGATAGAAACATAGTAGGCAAGGAATGAAAAATTACTCTTCTCCCCAAGGAATCTAAATATTCCAAACATGGGTTGGCACATTTAGATCAACTGCGTGGGAAGTAAACACCTATAATAATGCAAGCTTTTAATTGCTATCTCGAAATGGAAGTTCTTTTCCTTTATATAACTAGGGTTCTTTTTCTTAGCAGATCCAGTTTGCAGACCAGAAGCAAGAATTCAACAAACGACCCACGAAAATCGGACGTCGCTCTCTGTCTCGTTCCATTTCTCAGTCATCGACGGACAGCTATAGCTCAGGTAAGTACTGAGCTTCCATGAACCCACCTGTCAAGGATAATCGGTGTGATCAGAGGACCCTCCCCTCCATACAAGCCTAACTATGCTTGAGTAAGCCTATGCCCTAAGTAAATACTTTGAGTCAAAATTTAAACCAAAATTCTGGATGGAATCTTTGGATTTCTCTTAGGAATTCAGAGCAGAGTTGCATGGAGGCCTTCTCTTCCAATAGAGGCAGAAGAGGGTGATTAAGGAAATTGAGTTCTTTGATCTATTCAGGAGGAGGGGAGTATGTGGTTCACCGATGACCTTCACTGAATAGTGTGTATAAAGACTTGTGTTTTTTCCATCCTTTGAAAATAAAAAACAGGTTCCCATCCCTCCATCTGGTACTTGTACATTAGTGAAGAAATCTCAGTTGCCCCGAGAAACAATGAAAACATTGTAGCTAGTTCAAGCCAGTGGGCCCTGTGCCTTCTCTCCTGAGCTGTAGCTTTGTAGTGTATGTTACTGCTTCCTTCCTTCCAGCGGCATTACTTCAAGTCCATGTGCCCTGGGGCTGAGTTACTATTTAATGCTACATGAGTTCTTACCAGGTAGGACCCCTTGAAGAAAACAGCCTCTTGTGCAGCAGTGCCCAGTATGAGTCTGGTCTGATACAGGGCTATTTGATTTTGCTTTTGTGTTAGAATGTGGTAGAGAGCTGAAAGTTTGCCCTAGTTATTATCTCTTGGCATTATAAATAGTAATATTCATTAGAAAATTTTTATCATGACCTGAAATTTTATTTGTTCTTCACACAAATAGGAAAGTAATATTTGTTACATAAAGTTAAAGAAATATTATTTGGGAAGCTGTAGCTTTTAAGTTGGATAGATTGTTGCTTACATACCTTTTACTTTATCCCCACTATAACTGTGATTGATATTAAACACAGGATATAAATTCCTATGGATTTTTATCTAAACATATGGGACTTCATACCTGTCTTACTCTACTGAAATAAACTGTTGGAAACTCATGAACTGATTAATATAAGTCTGGAAGCCATAATAATTGTGAAAATGTGAATTGTAAAATAATATGTCACAAACTGGAAATGGTGGTTCATACCTATAATCCCAATATTTGGGAAGTTGAGACCAGAGGATCACAGGTTCAAGGACAGCCTCAGTAACATAGCTGAGACACTCAGCAACCTAGTGAGACCCTGTTTCAAAACAAAAAGCAAAAGCCAGGCGTGGTCGCCCATGTTTGTAATCCTGGTACTTGGGAGGCCAAGACAGGAGGATTGCAGGTTGGAAGCTAGCCTCAGCAACTTAGTGAGGTTAAGTGTTTCCAAATAATAAAATAAAAAGGGATGGGGGTGTAGCTTGGAGGTAGAATGCCCCTGGGTTCAATCCCCAGTACTACTATTACTACTACTAATAATAATAATAATAAGAAGAAGAAGAAGAAGAAGAAGAAGACAGCGAAACATTTTAGTGTGGGGGATTGTGCGTGTTATCTAAAGATTGATGCTGCCAGGTGTGGTGGCACATGCCTGTAATCCCAGTACTTGGGAGGCTGAGACAGGAGGATCATAAGTTTGAGGTCAGCCTCAGCAACTTAGTGAGATCCTATTTCAAAATAAAAATAAAAAATAGGGCTGGAGGAGTAGCTCAGAGGTAGAATGCCCCTGAGTTCAATCCCCAGTAAAACACACACACACACACACACACACACACAGAGCCAGAAGCCAACTGGGCCTGGTGGCACATGCCTGTAATCCCAGTATTTGTGAGGCTTAGAGAGGAGGATCGCAGGTTCAAGGCCAGCCTCAGCAATTTATCGAGACTCTCAGTGACCTCGTGAGACCCTGTTCCAACACAAATTTTTTCTTTTTGTGGTACTGGGGATTGAACCCAGGGGCATTCTACCTCCGAGCTACACCCCCAGTCCTATTTTTAATTCTTTATTTTTGAAACAGGGTCTCATTAAGTTGCCGAGAGCCTCACTAAGTAGCTGAGGCTGGCCGCAAATCTGCAATCCTATCTCATCCTCCCAAGTACTGGGATTACAAGCGTGCGCCACCACACCCGGCTCACAAAAATTTTCAGAAGGACTGGGGGTGTAACTCAGAGGTAGAATGCTCTTGGGTTCAATCCCCTGTACCACACACACACACACAAAAAGTGATGCCAAATAATAATGGTGCTCAATATTAACTTCAGCTCTTCCCTACACAACTAGATCCAATACTCAATTGTGTTCCTGCAGAGAAAACCAATGACTGCCTTCCCACCCCAGCCCCATATGCAGGGAGGGTACTTACAAAATATCTGTGCACCTAGAAGAATGGAGGTGATGGATGCCCTTGGTTTCTAAGTGAGCATATAGGTGCCTGGTATAGCTCATCGGTGAATGCTGTTGACTAGTATCATCCTGGCAAACTTGGACCTTTTGGATTGAACTGTAGGAAATTGCCATTTTTATAAATCAGAAGTTGTCAGCCTAATATATATCCACTTAAGGACATTAAATCCCGGATGGAAAGAACTTAAAGACATAACTTGCAGGATTCTGGCTTCGCCTCTGTGGCCTCCTTGGCAAATGTCTGTCTGGCCTCTTTGGAAACATTTTAGATGACAGGGTGGTCCTTGCTTTATCTGGTTATTTTGCATCTGATAAAGTCTTAGTAATCCCTGGAATTTAAAGCCTTTACTTAGCAATAAAATTCACTGTTTTAGTTGTTTGAGTTTTGGGGCATATTTCTCTCCTCGTTATGCTCATCTGGATGCATTCCAAACTAGGTATCTATGCATGAAATATCCCAGGCCTGATCTATAGGAAGTGTTATTTCCATTAATTCAGTGGTTTAAAATGAAACTAAGATTATTTTTGCTTCTTTTGGGGGCGGGTACTGGGGATTGAGCCCAGGGGCATTCTTTTTTTTTTTTTTTTGCAGTACTGGGGATTGAA
>PVJS01017084.1:0-36638 GCA_004027185.1 Glis glis | reverse complement strand
TGTGGTACTGGGGATTGAACCCAGGGCCATTCTACCTCCAAGCTACACCCACAGCCCTATTTTTTATCCTTATTTTGAAACAGGGTCTCACTAAGTTGCGGAAGGCCTCACTAAGTAGCTGAGGCTGGCTGCGAAACTGTGATCCTCCTGTCTCAGCCTCCCAAGTACTGGGATTACAAGCGTGCGCCACCACACCTGGCTTTCCAGTGTTTTCTTAGTCAGTGTAAACCTACAGGTCCTCACTGTTGATGCTCAGAGATTTCTGTACTCTGTGTCCTAGCATGGGTCTGGTAACTCTGTTTCCCTCATTTTATTGATGAGAGCTACAAAACAGAGTACCTTCTGCCCTAAAGGCACCATTCAGCCTCTCCTTCTACCAATATTTATTCAGTACTTGGCATACACCAATGAACAATCCATTTCCCACCCTGACAGAGCTTCTATTCTAGCCCAGGGGCAGGCCAACCTTCTGCAAGAGCCAGAGAGTGCACATCGTTGGCATTGTGAGCCACGCAGTCTCTGCCATGACCACTGGACTCTGCCGTGGTTGCCCCATAGCCACCAGAGGTAGTGCACCATGCAGGAATGAGCCTGGTGTGCTCCAGTAGGATGCGGTGCAAGCTTGGATGTTGGTTAATAATGGTGGTGCTAGATTGGGCTGGACAGCTGTGCTTTGTTGGCCTCTGTTCTAGGCAATAACCAATGAACTTAATAAAAAGAAATTTTATATTATTGTTGGAAGATAAGTGCTCTGTAGAAAGAAAACATTGAGCTGGGGGAAGTGATTTGGAGTGCTGAGCGGATGAGTAAAGTCTTGCAGAAGGGGACTCAGCCCCAGGGCTGTGGGGCCGGGGTGACTTAGAAGCACAGGGAGCTGCCAGGCAGGTCCCTCCTGAGGAGGAGTCTTTCCTTGGAATGACACTTGCTTCTTCCACCACTGCTGGCTGTCACCCCACCCTTCAGCACCCCTCTGTCACCTCTCTTCTTGGTCACCTCTAAACTGTGACTTTGGATTCTGCCTGGTTGATTTTGGTTCCCAGTTTGTGATGGACAAGGAGGGGTGGGGTAGAAACAAAACCTTCATTCAGTCTGCAGACTGGTCCCCAAGCTGCTGTTTTCGTTAGTGGGGAGATGGATAAAGGGTAAAACCACAGTTTGGGGATATTGTGTTACTCACCTACATGGCTTACATAAATATTCTAATATTCTAAATAGTATTTTTGTTCATTTTTTATACCTCACCACACTTTTGTGCAGTACTAGCATTGCTATCACTGTGGCTCCCTTTCTAGATGTTTCCCCAAATGCCTGTCTATTGACAAAAGCAGGCCAGCCCATTCGATGCAATGTTTTACTGTTGTTGTTGACTGTTTTCTTTGTTTGTTTTTTTGGTATTGGGGGTTGAACCCAGGGGCATTTTACCACCAAGCTACACCCCCAGCCCTATTTTATTTTTTATTTTGAAACAGGGTCTCACTAAGTTGCAGAGAGCCTTGCTAAGTTGGGGTACTGGGGATTGAACCCAGGAGCATTCTACCTCCAAGCTACACCCCCAGTCGTATTTTATTTTTTTTTATTTTGAAACAAGGTCTCACTAAGTTGCAGAGGGCCTTGCTAAGTGGCTGAGGCTGGCCTCAAACCTATGATCCTCCTGCCTTGGCCTCCCAGGTACTGGGATTACAAGCGTGCACCATCATGCCCAGCTCAATGCAATGTTTTAAACAAAGAAAGGTGCTGGAGTGGGAAATGGAGGCAGTCTTTCTGGTCTCTAACTTTCAGACGTGTTTTACAAAGCAGGGTAGAGTTTCCTGCTAGCTGCTGCTGGTAACTGTTTGCAGCTGCCTGTGGAATTCAACTTTCCTAGATATTTGTTATCAATAGCTGGGCACTGCAGGCCAGCCAAGTGCGCCTACAAGATCAACCATCAGCCTCCCTCCCTCCCTCTCTGGGTGTCTCCAACCCCAACACCAACGGATCAGCCTGTGAGTACAATCCAAGTCTCAGAAAGAACACACATTGCCACTGAGTTTGGCACATAGAGTCACCTGTTGGGTAGACTGTGAACGTTACAAATGTGAAACCCGAAATTCCAAGGACACAGGTGCGAATCAGTTGGCATTTTCTGATCCACTCAAGGGCAAGGGGATTCATGATGAGGTCTGATATCTGTTGCCCCAGGAGACTCAGGCACGAGCACGCATCTTCACTATGACCGCATCACAGAACAGGGCTGAGGACCAGGATGTGCCTCTAGGGCCACGCGGAAGCCCGGCGGGTGAGCTCTTGCACACCGCCTCCATGCAGAAGCCTGCCATCTTGAAGGAGTACCTGCCTGACTGTCATCCTTTCACACTTCACTGTGCTGAAGTCTTAGTCATTATGACCTAATGTTTAATGTTTTTTGGTTCCTATTCATCATTTTTTGGCTTTCAAAGATTTCATGTTCCTCTGTGGTCCTTATTTATTTATCCTTGGATGAACTAACCTTGAAGGACATATGTCCATTTTCATCATAACACAATTCCTGTTTGTACTTAGACATCTAGATAAAACCATGGGCACACAGGCTATTGTGATCAAGTCCTTGTTCTTCCCGAAATTAAAAATCTAATATTCCACTGAAGCACGACACTTCCTCCCTCCCTCCCTTTCTTCTTTTTCTTTTTTAGAAATTGTACTTCTCCTGGATTCTTAACTGTCAGTTGGAGGATTAGCTTGCTGAAAGTTAGCTTGAATTCAGACTACTCTTTTGAAGTTCATGCTTTCTCTTTCAATAACTCCTAGGAACATGAGCTTGAGAGATGGTAATTAGCAGCAATTCTTTCAGGGCTGCAGAATTTAAAAAAAAACGTGAATTAATTTCTTTCTTCTGAAGAGAATAAAAGCCCGCAATTGTAGGGCGGGGAATGGCTTCCAAAGCGGGGCGCAGGTCTCTATCAGTGCTCCCTCCACAGTCCTGGAAGTCACTGCTCCACTGCTCGGGGCCTAGGTTTGTCCTTAGAGAGAACAAAAGACTGCACAGAGTTCATTTTCTACAGGTATCATTTAGCAAATGGCCCCGGAGCATTTATTTGCTCTTTGGGATCCCAGCGACACGAGGCTGATATGAAAGGGCTGCCTCTTGGAGAGGCTGCTGAGGTGCAGCCGCGGGGATGCCAGGGAAGTACCTGCTGGGTTCTGGGGTCATCGCGCTGTCTCCACACGTCCACACCGTGCACGTGCGTGTCCACCTTGGTGCCTGCATTGGGGCCGTGCCTGCAAGCTTGACAGCTGCCCAGTAAATCCCCTCTGCCTGCCAGCCTCCGGGAGTTCTGCTTCTCTCCAGCAAATTCCTGTTGCTGACACAGTCCGAGGAAATGGACAATAAATCACCCATTGGGTCTCCGACAGGGATCAATATCAAGTCACTGGTATCAAAGCAAGTGTTTGATTTAGGATCATGTGGTGCCCACATGGTGTTTTTCAGTGACGTTAATTGTATCTGTCAAGAGAGGCTCTTGAACAACTGTAAATGCAGAACTTGGGAGGCTGAGACAGGAGGATCCCAGGTTTGAGGCCAGCCTCAGCAAGTTAGGAAGGTCCTCTACAACTTAGTAGGACCCTTTTTCAAAATAAAAAGGGCTGGGGATGTAGCTCTGGGGTACAATGCCCCTGCACGAGAGAGAGAGAGAGAGAGAGGAGAGAGAGAGAGAGAGAGAGAGAGAGAGAGAGAGAGAGAAAGGCTGACTCTTGTGACTACAGGATAAGAAAAGAATCTACATATGATTATAGTAGCCAAGGTACAGAAAGCTGACAACTACTAATGTTACAAGAACCAAAAGAAGAAAAAGAATGAATCTAAAAGGCAGCCATAATCAATGTCTTTCCCCAGGAGAAAAACAAAAAAATGGTGTATCTTCTTTGATCCATTGCTAATTTTAAAAATAATTTTATCTTGCATGAGCAATATAACCACATACCAGACTACATGGAAATGAAGGAAAAGAAAAAATATCTACAGTCCCAACATCCTAACACAGTTGTTTCTTAATTTCACGTCCAGATTTTACCCTTGCCTGTGTGTTTTGCCTGGTTCATGTAGTTTTATTCCTCTTTTCTGTATTTACTTTTGTTGAGGATTCTATTTTCGTGGCAATGCAGTGGGTGTACCTAGTAACAAGTGAAATGGGGCAGATGAGCCTGCTATGAAGAGCAGCCCCCTGCCCCCGCACGCCCACCACCAGTCTCACAGGCCACTGGAAACTTCTGAACGATTCTGCTTGTTGACATTTCTGGTAATTACTTCCACAAGTCTAAGTCACATGCTTACCACTATTGATTTTTATTATGAAAAATACAAATATACAATATAACACCCATCCAGCTCTATGAAATGCTAATATTCTGCTGTTGCTGCTGCACCTGGCTTTGGCTTTTTTGTTTGTTTGTTTGTTTGTATGTTATGTATGTACAGGGGCATTCTACTCTGAGCTATACCCCCAGGCCTATTTTATTTTTTATTTTGAAGCAGGATCTCACTAAGTTGCAGAGGGCCTCACTAAGTCCTCCTGTCTCAGCCTCCCAAGTACTGGGATTGCAGGTGTGCCCCACCACACCTGGCTTACTTGAGTTTTTAAAGAAAAAATCTTGCAGATCCGTTTGAATTTCATCCCCACCCTAGCCTGCAGATCACCCTTGTTTTGCAGGTGAAGAAATTGAAGAGCAGAGACCTTCGGTAACTTCCCAAAGGTCACAGAGCTGCTAAGTGCAAGAGCCAGGGTTTTAATGGGGCAGGCTGTCTAGCTCTGTAACTTGTGCTGGTAGCCATGAGTTGCACATGTAGGACAACACGGAGAAGAGTCAACAGAAACAGGATCAGTGTTCAAAAACTCACCACCCACTTTATCAAAAGCCATCGCTGTGCCATCTTCAAGATTTCTTTAAGACATAGACTATTTTAGACACAGTTGAGACCTTTTCTAATTGCAGAGGCGATTGTAAATTCAAGTGTTTAACATTTCCATGCTATTATTATGTTTTATCACACATCTGTCTATCCATGAAAATTGTATAGCATTTGCGTGTGTCTTCAACATGTATCAAAGTGCCACAAAACTGCACTAACATTCAGCAACATCCTTGTTCAACTAATATTATTTTTATATTTGATCCTGTTAATATGTAGATGAACTTTTTAACTGCTCTATGATATTCTGGTCCATTGTAGCTGAATCATATGGCTTTATTTAGGCTTTTCCTCTTGATGGACATTTAGTTTAATTCCAGTGTTTTGCTACTTAAAATAGCAGTGCAGGAAGCATTTCGTGTGGAATTCTGCATGCAGAACAGTTTCTGCAGGGTGTCTACGGCAAAGTGGAGTTCTGGGGTTAGATTTATGAGCAGATTTGGCACTAAAGAGATATTTCCAAAGACATACCAATGTGTGCCAAATTAAATTTACACTAGAAATGTATAAGCAGTGTATAATAGGTTCATTATTCTAGCTCCTTAGGAACATCTGGTGTTGACGATTTTAAGTAGTTTTCCAGTTCGATGCTTATGAAATAGATGGTACCTTATATGGCTTTTTAATGGGCAATTCTTGCTTACTGTGAGAATGGTCATATTTTCATGTGCTTGCTGGTCATCTGAATGTCCTCTTTGGTAAACTGCTGCTAATCATGTCCACCTGCTTTCCTGCTGAGGGGTATTTCACATCTTGATTTGTAATTCCTTATAGAGTCTGGATAAATCCTAATCTAGTTTGGATCTGAAGTGTCCTGTAAGGTTCATATGGTAAGGGCTGGCTCCCCAGGATGGAGCCTCTGGGAGGTGCTGGGGCCTTTAGAAGTCAGCTTCGCATTACTGTAAGAAATCCCTGAGATAATCAACTTATAATGATAAAAGGTTTGTATAGGTTTGTATTCTCTTGCAGTGGGATATTGGGGGCCTGTGGTGAAGCATAAGGTCATGGTGAGAGTGTGTGGTGGAGAAAACCCATTCATCTCATACTGGAGATGAAAGAGAGGAGGAGACTGGGGGTCCCACAGTCCCCTTCAAGGGCACACCCCCAGTGACCAGAAGTCCTCCCACTAGGCCCCACCTTCCAATAGCACCAAGCTGGGCACCGAGCCTTTCTGATCCAAACGATAGCAGAGTGCTTGTGCATTCATTGAGATTTTATTTCCTTTCTTTCAACGAGGCTTTATAGTTTTCGGAACATAGCTCATGCGCTTTGCTTGTGGAATCTACATTCTAGGAGTAAATTCCATATTTAATAAGCCAGGAAAAACACAGCTATCTTGTTTTAATTTTCATTTATTTAATAGGATTGTAAGAAATTTCTCTGAGCTCTTTTATGGATCTTATAGTCCACAATTCAGTGACTTCACCCCAATTCTCCTCCAAGATTGTAAGCAAGTCCTAGATGTTTTCCCTCAGCAAGTTCTGGCTGTCACATAACATAGCTGGATCCTCCCCCAGGGGCCTGTGTCGCACCCTGACAAACTTAATCACATGTGATATATTTCTGTATAATATTTTAGTGTTTGCTATCGCATCAGGTTAAACACATGATAATTGTTTGACTGAACTGCCTTGGAACTCTGGGTCCAAACAGATGCACGGTATACGTGATTTCATTATCCTTCGGGCACTGTGGGGTCTGAAGACATGGATTCCTTGCTCCTAACATCTCTTCTCCCCTAATAGCAGCCCAAGGTCACAGGGATCATCGTGCATTTATAGCTCTTGGTTAAACAAGCAGACACTGGAAGGTAGCCAAGGGAGGGTATTCGAAGATTCAGTAGCAAAGTACAGAAGACCCTATAGCTTAAAAAGGGAGAGGTGGAATACAGCGGCCGCTTGCCTCGAGGATCCTGACTAGAACAAAGCATGAGCGAGCCTAGGATGGGGAAGGAGCGCCGCGTGGTTGGTGCACATCTTTGGAGCAGTTTACTAGATAACTACTGCATGTGAGAAGGGATGCCAGATTCCCCACTAATTCCTAGTTATTTTTTAAAGCAATTGATTTCTGGTTTGATATTTCTATTTTCAGGTCCAGGAAGATTTAGGATTTGGGAGGGGAAAATTGATCTATATACATTTTCCCTTCTATTGTTGTTGTATTTATAATAACGTCTCTATCATATCAATATCGGAGTCCGCCGTGCGTGCTAGGAGATAGATCTCATCTTCCACCAATGGGCACTCGGTATCCACTGTGAAAATGCATTTTGGGAATGAGGTGTATCTGGTTTCTGACTTGAGCGCACCTTGGCATAGTCATTTCCTGCAGCCCTACCAGGGCATAAGATTTATTCACAAGACAGACCTTTTCTCTAGAAGAATGCATTTAGATGAGTGGACTTCAGTTTAAGAAAATCCAGTAAGTGGTAATTAAAACAATAAGTTAATACAGCAAACACTTGCTGTATTACAGTAAACACCTGGAGTCCAGAAATTGCAGTTGTATCAAACGCCGGTGATGTTGTGGGGTCCAGAAGGGGAGAGAGCCATCTTGGTCCAGGGGCAAGAGCCAAATCCATCCATCTTGGTCACAGCTTGGCGCCCCCTGGTGGCGCTGTTCTGCTCTAATTTAGACATCAGTGGGAAGCCGGGCGTGGTCACACCTGGTTAGTTAGTTTGGACTTCAGGGGGCAGCAGTGAGTCGGGGAACTGCCATGTTTTATGAGCCATCAGGAACTGGGGATGGGAAGACAGTGGGGAGGCCTGAATGCAGAGTTCCACCTTCCTTTTATGGACATAGGTTTGCCTCCCTTAGGGTTCTGGGCTTTCTTCTTCTCTTCTCTCTCCCCACAAAGAAAAAAGTGTACCACCTCCCCCACTTCTCAAATCGAAGCTACATGGAGACAAAGAATGGAAGCCAATCACACAGGCACACAAAGTTACACTGAAACGTGTGCTATCGTGGGTTTTAAATGTCCCTTATTGCTGCAGGTCATCAGAGTCCATATTATTCCAGGTAAGTTAATTTTGTGTATGAATAATGATAGTTCCTCAAAACATCAAATGTTTTTATAAATAACTCTTCTAATGAGAATATTTCTAAAATCTGCGCTGTTCTACTGTGCTTTCTTAGTTTTTTGTTTTGTTTTGTTTTTGTTTATGGTACTGGGGATTGAAGCCGGGGTTATTCTATCTCTATGTTATACCCCCAGCCCTATTTTATTTTTTATTTTGAATCAGGGTCTCAGTAAGTTTTGGAGAGCCTCTCTAAGTTGCTGAGCTGTCCTTGAAACTGATCCTCTGGTCTTAGCCTCCCAAGTACTGGGATTATAAGCATGCACCACCACGCCTGCCTTTTGATGGGTCAAGGTCCCTCACTTTGATCACCGTTGGTGTTTTAATCAGGACATGGGATTTATCAGTCATCGGTGACTCTTTGATTACATTCAAATGACAACTGACTTTTAGTCTTCCTGGGATCTCAGTGTAGGCTTTCAGGGTTGTCTCAATTATTTTTCTTGCTCTGAAACTGTCCCCTGGCTAGCATTGCTAGCTAGCATGCTCACCTTAACCAATGCCTACCGACAATTCTAACTGATGATATTGGAATAATATACCAGGGGCTAGAAAGCCAGATATAAATCTTTACTAAGAATTCTTACCCCTAGCGATGTCTTCCCATCCCTAATTCTCATGATCACTCATAGAACATGGTGGTTCTTAGAACTCATAGAACATGGACTCACTGCTGCCACCTGGAGGCCCAGGTGGGCATCTTGGGCCTCCATAGGTCCCTTTTCCCCATGCACACCACTGATAGTCTTCCCACCCTGCCTCTGGGCTTGATCTGAGGACTTGCTCCCACCAGTATGCCAGAGGGGACATTGTGTAACTTGTGAGCCCAGACTTGAGGGAGTCTTATAGCTTCTGCTCTCATTCTCTCGGACCCCAAGACCCTGATGAGAAGCAGCAGGGGTCCGTCCTCCTGGAGGATGGGAGGCTACCTGGAGAGAGGCCCAGCTCTTAGCCAGCACCAACTGGCACACCTGGGAGGGAGGATATCTTAGAACACCCCATCAACGTGAGAAGTCAGAAGATCGTAGACACGTGCACCACCCCAGGCCCAACCAGCAGACGCGCCCAGCTGAGTCCCAGCCAAACCGCTCATCCACAGGATTATGAGGGACAAAACAGTCCTGGTTCGAAGCACTGCCTTTAGGAGTGGTTTGTTACACAGCAATGGGTGTCATGCAGACAGCCTGTACTGCCATTTACCGGAACATGAAGTGCCTGGATTTCAGTATAAGACCTTTGAAATCCCTGCGTGGCCACTAGAGGTGGGCTTTGCTCGCTCCCAAATCCTGGGCTTGGTTTCTGGTCACTGAGAGCCCTCTGACAAAGTGACATTTACGCATATTCCAAAATTCTCCTGACTCTCGTAGAAACATTTAAACAGTTTAAGGATAATTAACAACCTGTGAGATTGGGAGATGGATGGGCTTAAAAGTGTCCGGTGCCTCTGCCAATGGAAACTCTCACCAGAGTGGCGGTGAGGTGTCTCAAAGGTGTGTGAACACAGGATCCCATGGGGAAAGTTCTAAGCAGAGCACACATTCAGAAGCAATGGCTGTCATTATGTCCCTGCCTTCTGGTCTACGGATCCCTCCTGAAATTCATGTATTGACAGACTCACAACACCAGCTGCGGGCCAGATGCAGTCAGGAGCTGTGCAGGATGCAGCAGCAAGGAAGGTGGCCCCGCCCCTCATCCAATGCAGGGCCTGCAGCAGCAGCAGACTCATGCAGTAACAGACAAGGGGTCCTTGGCTACCCAGGAAGCCATGATAGACGCATGAGAGCTCTCTCTGGAGCAGAGGCAGGCACAGGTAGGAGCTCTGATGGGAGGAGGAGCAAAGGTTGGTAGAAACATGGAAGGCCCAACAATCTGTTTCCCCCAGTGAAGGATCTCAACACCCCACCGCCGTCTGTGCCTCCTCTCTTGCGTGCCCCCTGCACAGCGAGTCTCACTTGCTCAGGTAGTTAGGCCACCTTCTGGCCCATCAGGTGTCAGGTGCATCAGGTGTCAGGTGGGAGCCTCAGTACTCAAGGCCCCAAGAGGCAGGAAGAGTCATGAGGACTCCTAAGCCCCAGCCTCCACTGCCATGCCAGCATTTACTGATTCTAGAGCTATTCCTCACCAACATGGAGGGTGCAACAGTGGGCAAAAATGGGAGACTGGACTGCTCAGGGGCTAGAGAACAAAGTCCAGCTCAGGTTCTGGAGAGGAGCGTCTGTTTCTTATGCAGGTGTAGCTCTGGACTGGAGTCAGTGCTAGAGCGCAGAGGAGACTGGGGCTCCAGGTTGCCCCTGTGGCCCAATGCCTCCCACCATGCGGTCCCCACCCAGCGCCTCCGGGACCAACTTTCAGAACCGGCTGGAGCCCTGGAGAGGATGAGCTGCTGAACAATCTAGAACCCTTCGGGCCCTCTAGGGACCAGTGGCTTTTTTGCCATCCTATTCCTGTTCCCCTTTCTCTGTTTCATCTTGCTCCCAGACACCCTTCAGCCCAGGCCCAAGGACCATTCCCAGGTAGCCCTGAGCTGGACGTCCCCTGGCCCCCAACAGAAAGGAGCCAGAAGCCAACCGTGTGTACTGGGATGACTGCATGGCCCCCATGCGTCTTTCTTGGAATCTTAATCAACATCAATTAAATATCTCATCTTGTTAAACTAAACTTATCTCAGGTGTGATCGAAATGGATTGATTATACCTACAATAGTAACTATCAAATGTTCTATTTCTGGCAATTAATAAAGAAGTCCCAGCAAACAATCAGTGCACAATCATTCATTCATTCATTCAACAAATATGTTCGAGTGGCATCAACGTGCCAGGCACCAGGGAGACTCTGGAAATGGACAGAAATGTGTGTCTTAGGATGTAACTAGTTTGGTGGGAGGAGACAGACAATAAACTACTAAGTAAGTTAATTTCTACCAGACAGCCATAGCTTTATAGAGAAGAAAAGGCTTGAAAATCCTCCTGAGGGAGGAATGTAATTTAAACAGAGAGGTCAGGAAGGACCACAGAGACAGGTCAGTGAGTCAGTGAGAGATGAGGGGATGAGCCCCTGGCCATCTGGGAAGGGCAGCCCAGGAGCAGGGCAGCAAGTTCCAAGGTTCTGGGGTCCCACGCGTGTGCGGTGTGCTGGAGAAGGGCGGTGATGGCCGGCGTGGCTGGAGCAGGGGAGTGAGCAAGGGTCCACGGTGGACAGGCGGTGTGGTGTGCATGCGGTGAAGGGCTTGCAGACTGGGCAGACCCTGCAGAGCTACGGACACCTCGGCTTCTGTTCCGAGAGAGATGGGAATAAAGAAGGTGCAAGTGGAGGAGGGCAGGATGGGACATATTTTGAAAGCGTCTCTCTGCCTTCTGTGCCGAGGGCCAACTGGTGCACAGCAAGCCGCCCTACACGTAGGGTCTCACTAAGGGGCATGTGAGGCCCACCCACAGGCTCAGGATGGACCAAAGGTCTCTGCAGCTTTGCCCCCGGACTACTGCCTGCACTCGTGACAGTCTTGCTCTCCCTGCAATCCCCATCCCTCTTCTGCAGTTCGGACGTCTCTGTGTCCCGATACACCATGCTCAGCTGTCTTTGCAGACCAGCCTCGGGCTCCTGGAGACACAGCTGGCCTTGGTACTCTGTGCACCCCTCTTCTCCAGTAGCCTTTAACAGGATTTGTGCTTTCTGTGCACCGAGGAATTCCTCACGTGCATGCCAACCCGATAGTCCGACTTTAAAGAGCGAAGTCCATGTTTTGGACTTTGTCCCCATTTCCGATCAGGTCGGCTGATTTCTGGCACATGCGGAACAGGGCTGCAGCACATGGGGACCGTCACATCCGTATTGTTCCTCTCTGTCACAGACAAATGTAACAGAATGCTGGGTGTGGCCCCAATTTCTTTTTAATTAACTTTTTAGATGGTTTCCATGTGTATTGTTTTTACCTAATCAGGTCCATAACCTTCTTCTAAAGATCCCCGTTAGTGAACATCTTTTTCTGTTTTCTGTAGGGAAAGAACGCATCTGTTTTCTGTAGCTTTCTGGTAACGTTGTAACCGACATGGTTTTCCTGTTACTGCATGACCACTCCGTCTGTTCTAGTCATTTCATGTGACGGCTGCCTAAGAAGAACCCGGGGACACTCTCCTCAGCTGTCCAGGTTTGCAGTTACTGATGGCGACTGCCAATACCAAGGACCGGAGACCTTCCGCTCCACCTCCCGCGAGGGACGGGACGAGGAAATAGGAACAGAGACGTTACCTGTGTCCAGGTAGCTGACAGGCCCCCGTGACTACAGGCGAGTCTGGTGTGCTGTATACACTGAACACAACTGGACACTCGGGGCGTCCTTTCAAAGGGGTTGGGAGACCCCTGCCCTGCGTGTGGAGGGACCGGAGAGCAGACAGCGCAGGCTGGACGCACCTGGCAAAACGCGGTCTGTCACACACCTGAGCCACACCTGAGCTTCTGCCAGGTGCTGGCTAATGCTCTCTTTCTTTGCTTTTTTTTTTTAATACTTGTATTGGTGTCTTGTAGTTATACATTATAATGAGGTTCAGAGTGATAGGAACACATGTGCCCACAGCACTTGGAGTGTTTCTGTCCGGATCCCGCCCCGCTCTCTCCTCCTCCTCGTGCATGTTAGTGACATTGCTATTGATAATTTTGTATGCGTGCATAGCATTATTTGAATTGTTTCCCTCATAAAGCCTTCCTTTCCCCTTCCTCCATCCCTCCCCACCCCCCTTCTACTATTCTACAGCTCTCTCTCCTCACTTAGCTGAAGTCTCTTTTCTTTCTATTTTTCTCTCTCTTGCTTCCACATATGAGAGAAAACATACGACCCTTCACTTTCTGAGACTGGCTGATCTCGCTTAGCATAATATTCTCCAGTTCCATCTATTTTCCTGAAAATGACATTATTTTGTTCTTCTTTATGACTGAGTAAAATTCCATGGTGTTCATATACCAACAGTTTCATAATCCATTCATCTGTTGACAGACACCTAGCCTGAGTCTTTAATTTGGCTATTGTGAATTGAAATGCTGCTTTCTTTTTTTCTTTTTTTTTTCTTTTTGGTATTGAAGGCTGAACCCAGAGGCATCCTACCTCTGAGCTACACCCCAGCCCTATTTTATTTTTTATTTTGAAACAGGGTCTCACTAAGTTGCTGAGGCTGGCCTTGAACCTGCGATCCTCCTGTCTCAGCCTCCCAAGTATTGGAATGACAGGTCTGTGCCACCATGCCTGGCTGGAATGCTTTCTTTATTCACTCAACAAGTACTTCCTGAGACCTGTGTGCCAGGCAGGAGGAGCTTGGGGCACTCTGAAGAGCAAAGCAGTCAAGGGCTGGCCAGATCTAGAGCTGCTAATTCCAGAGCTGTTTTTAGAAAGTTCTGTCCCCTGAAAGCAATGACTGCAGTCTTCTCACCCTCCACTGTGTCCACACCTGACCTTAAACCTGGGAGTGGAGTGTGAGCGAGCCGAGGAACTGTCCTTAAGCCACCAAATCCCCGTGCTTCCTCCCACCTTGAGCAAGAGCCAGAGTAGAACATTCATGAGACAGACCCAAGCGATCCACTTAAGAGAATCTTGCACCAGGCATGTTGCGCACACCTGTAATCTCAGTACTTGGGAGGCTGAGACAGAAGGATGGCAGGTTCGAGGACAGCCTCAGCAAGTAGTGAGACTCTCATCAACCTAGCGAGACCCTGTTTCCAAATAAGAAATAAAATCAGGCTGGGGGTATAGCTCAAAGGTAGAATGCCTCTGGGTTCAATCCCCAGTACCACCACCAAAAAGAGAGAGAGAGAGAGAGAGAGAGAGAGTCTTACTGTGAAGAGTCGCAATAAATGACACTTTTAGGAATACTTACTAGTCATTCCATGTCGCTCGGATTTATGAATGGGCAGTTCCTCATTGCACAGGTGAGGCCCTTGGGAGAGAAAAAGCAGGGTGCCTTGAATATATGCTCCCAAGCCCTGCGCCTCCTCGCCGGATGTAATGAATGGCCTTGGACCACTCCCAGAATTACTGGCTGTCATCTAAGTTATGGGAATTAAAAGACTCTCTCTCTAGTCCATAAAATTTCATTACACCCCACAGGGCACGATTTATAGACCTGAGCAGAAAAAGGAACCCAGAGCCCAGGGAGAGCGCGGCTGCTTGGCTCAGTGGGGAGGGGGGCTTTGGACAATGGAGCCAAGTGGAATGAATTGTCCTTCGACAAATTTATGCACGTGGCCAGGGACTGTCGTTCAATCACAGTGAGATGGTGGCTTTATGTGCCGTGGACGTCCACCCCAAGGACGTCCAGATTCACAGGACAGTCCTAATAGCGACCGTTCATCTTGTATTTTCTCCTGTCTCGTCTAAATAGCTGTGCTCTGAGTTTGCATTTATTTATCTCTGAAGGTCACACTTAATAAGCGGAGCTCGCCATGCCCGTATGCTTCCTTAGGTCCTTATTCAGATACAAACGTAGCCACAACGCCTAGACCTGTCTTTTGGGATAAGTCATTCAATAGGGATTTCCGAGCAGCTACCAGATGTGGATGGAGATGACACAGTGAGCCAAAATCCTTCCCTTTTGGCGGAGGGACGGGGCAGGAGCAGACACACAGTCACTCTGTAAGAGGTCCTACAGCATCTAGTACTACACAGCCAGGCCAAGGGGGGTCTTGGTCTTTTCTGTACTACTATCACAAAATATCACAAGAATGGGTGGTTGACACAGAACAGCCAGGCAAGGTGGCACACACCTGTAATCCCAGTACTTGGAAGGCAGAGACAGGAGGATCACAGGTTCAAGGCCAGTCTCAGCAACTTAGGGGGACTCTCAAAAACTGAAGGAGACCCTATTTCAAAATAAAAGATAAAATAGGCCTAGGGGTCTACAGAATGCCATGGAGTTCAATCCCAAGTTCAAAACAAAAAAACAGAACAGAAATTTGTTTGACCCACAGTTCAAGGCTGGGAATTCAGAGAGAGAGGAGAGAGAGATGCTCACAGCCTAGTAGTGAGTTGTTACCTGTGTTGGTCCCATCTCTCAACACTGCTGTGTCAGGGATGGAATCTCCAACACATGGACTTTGGGGAACAAAGTCAAACCCCAGCGAGTGGGCCGTGAGGCTGTGGGCTGGGGAGAGGAACTTGCCACTTTCTAGGTATTCGCGATACAATAATAACAGAGCAGAGACCTGAAAAGGGATGGGAGAGCTGTGGATCTTGGGGAGCACAGTGCTGGAGGCAGAGGGTCCTGGGGAGCACGGTGGTAGAGGCTGATTGTCAGTCCTTACCTGTGAGGTCACACTTGGCTGGCCCCTCCCTCTTTCTCTGGGGCTCACAGTGACAGCCTCGGAGCTCGCATGGTGACAGGCACACGGGGGTCATTGCTGTCTCCGGCCTTTGCCACAGACACCCTTCTGCCCAGACTGCCCCTGCCCCGGGCGGGCACTGGGCCTTTCTCCTTTCCTTGTCCAGGCCTTTGCTCCCCCCTCCTAGAACACACCCCTCTGCGCCCACCTCCAGTCTCACTCTGCTCATTTTGATTTATTCTACATCCATTTCTCGTGTTTTCATTCTTCCCCTGGTAGAACTTAAGTTCCATGGATGCCAGTGTTGTCTCTCGTCTTCACTGTTGTATTTCTTGCACATTGAAGGTACTCAGTACGCAGTTTTGAACCCACCAATGACCGGACCTTCTTCAAAATTGATTGTAATCTGGGCGTGGTGGCGCACGCTTGTAATCCCAGTACTTGGGAGGCTGAGACAGGAGGATCGCAGGTTTGCTGCCAGCCTCAGCTACTTAGTGAGGCCCTCCGCAACTTAGTGAGACGCTGTTTCAAAATAAAGATTAAAAAATAGGTCTGGGGGTGTAGCTCAGAGGTAGAATGCCCCTGGGTTCAATCTCTAGTACCACAAAAACAAGCAAACAAAAAAACTCAAAATCTATTATGATTTGTTTGCTTAAGAGAACCCCCAGTTTGAGTATGATTTGTCTGCCTAAGAGAAACCCCATTTTGAGAGTGTTTCAGTTGAGTCTGTATAGTTTTTTTTTTTTTTTTTTTTTTTGGTGCTGGGAATTGAACCCAGGGACATTCTACCTCTGAGCTACACCCCACCCCTTTATATATTTTCTTTTATTTCGAAACAAGGTCTCACTGAGTTGCTGAGGCTAGCCTGCCTCCCAAGGGTCTAGTATTTTTTTTTTTTTTTTGCACATGCATTCTGTGCTTTGGGGTTAACAGAGAACTGAGTACCGCAGTCTGTGTTCCCAAGGAACTTACGCATGCCATCAGGAACATTCTAGGACACAGAAGATTCCAGGTAATTGTTGGTGGGAAACTGGCAGCCCACAGGGCTAAGTGTCAGTGTTTTAGAAGAATCTGAGTTGAGAGTCCTCGCCCGGGGCACACAGGTTCCCACACCCCTCTTTCCCAGCCACTGTTTTTTTTTTTTTTTCGGTACCAGGGATTGAACCCAGGGGCGTTCTACCTCCGCGCTACACCCCCGGCCCTATTTTTTTATACTTTATTTTGAAACCGGGTCTCACGAAGTTGCGGAGGGCCTCACTAGGTAGAGAGAGAGACAGAGACAAGGAGAGAGAGAGAGAGAGAGAGAGAGAGCTGAGGCTGGCCACGAACCCAGATCCTCCGGTCTCCGCCTCCCAAAGTACTGGGATTACAAGCGTGCGTCACCACGCCCGGCCCAGCTGCTGTTTTAATCATACCTGGTCATTTCACTGGGTAATTTGCCCAGGTGGACCCTGGAGCATCTGTGTTCGCTTTGCCTAGAAGTCAGTGTGGGCTATGGAAAGTGCCAGAGGTTAAGGCTCTTGGAGGGAGGTGATGGGGGGGCACTCCTTGGAAGGAGAGAAGCAGGAGACGTCCCTGCAGGTAAGCCAGCACTGCAACCACAGGGAGTAGGCAGGTCACCCTGGCTGACAGCCAAGGGCAGGCGTTGAGCACAAAGGGAGAGAGGCGGGGGAAGGCTGCTGCATCTTCACACCAGTCCCAGGTGCTGGGAGGCTGGGGGCCAAGCAGAAGGGAGGCCAGGTGTGGTTTGGGACAGTGAGCCTTGTCAAAAAGACTGGGGAAGGAGGCCATGCACGGGCACTGGGGTCTCAAGGGAGACCCTTTGTCCCCAGCCGGGTGGCCTGGAGCTCCAACTGCCTAGGGATCAATACCTGCACCCCCTGTCACTGCGGGCAGGCAGTGGGGGGCAGTGCAGAGTGTGGACACAGGAAGAGAGAGGAAAGGCAGCGATTTACTAGAGGCGATCGGCAGCGTGGGAGATGGAAAGGGGAGCCGTAGATAGCCGGGCCTTCTGTGAACTCCTTTTGAAGGAGGCCTTCCTTTGTAGATCGTATATATTTTTAAATACGTGGAAAGATAGAGTGCTGTACATCTTGTTTGAAGAGCCCAGACACGGAGCAGCTGCTGCATTATAGAGCAGGCTGGGTCTGCCGGTTCCGCAGGATGCTGTCAATCACAGAGGGCCTGTGGGGGCTGCGGCTCCTGGGAGCGGCAGTCCAGGTCAGCGTGGCCTCACGCCAGGCCTTCGCTCAGCAGCGTCCCCATGTTCTGCTGTGGGCTGGAGGCACAGGTGCACGCCAGGCCTGCGCCCTGCCCACACCACACTCCTGCTTCAGCAAGGAGGCCAGCCCCTGCATCAGTATGGGCAAAAGTTAAGAAAGAGATGCACACAGCCGTGGTGTGGGGGTGGGAGGCGCAGGGCTGGCACACAGGTGGAGAGGGAACTTCCTCCAATGCTCCCCAAACACGCCATCATGTCATCCAGGTACCAGAAAGTTCAGGGTACAACAATGACTTCCACTGAACTTTGTTATTTATTATTAATTAATTAATTTGTTTGTTTGTTTATGGTACTGGATATGGAAACCAGGAGCATTCTACCTCCAAGCTACACCCCCAGCCCTATTTTATTACATTTTAAAATTTTGCAACAGGGTCTCACTAAGTTACCTGGTGCTGGCTTCAAGAACCTGAGCTCTTCCAGTCTCGGCCTCCCAAGTGCTGGGATGACAGGCGTGCACCACTGCACCCAGCTAGACTTTGTTTATTCATTGCATAAATACTAGGTGAATATGTGTGTGTCATAAGAGATTCACCCAGTACAAAAATACAGAGACAACAAACCCAAAGTCCCCTTCCTCCTTTCCCATGAACCAAGCCCCTCCTCTTCCTCAGAAATCCCCACTCTCATTAATATGGTCCCTGATCTTCCGGACCTTTTTTCTATGCATTTACATCACTTCTGCACATTCATTGCTCGGTGGGTTCCTTGGAGGGTGGCGTTTGGGATTGGATGGGATTCTTCCCTCTGCATTATTTGATACCTCGCTTTTCTCACTCACCGCATCCTATATTTGCACACTTTTTGGGTCTCTCTGAAGCTCGTGCCTTAGCATCCCATTCCCGGGGACCACAGGGCCATGTCGAGCCCAGCCTGCCTCGCCTGGCATCGATAGCTGCGCCCCTCTTCTCCCCCATGCTGTCTGCACTGAGCTCGCCCCAGGGAGAGCTTTGTGGGGCTTTCTCTGATCGCGAGTAGCAAGGCTCTCACCCCATTCACGCCAGGCAGGAGCTCCTACCGTGTGTCCCTGTGCCCGCTGCAGGGCCTCCCATTCTGCTTGCAAGCTGCGGCTTCCAGAGCATGAAGGCGGCCGCGCCTGTGTGCGAGCTCCGAGCCACCCAGAGGGAGAGGGGAGGCTTTTCCCGGAGACTTAAGCTCTACAAACATTCTCTCAGCAACAGGACGGCCAGTGAGCTCTCCTCTGTCTCGCTCCACTGCCAAGTTCCTATGCAGAAAATCCATGAGACGTCATGAAAGCGGTGAAGGAAGGCGCTGCGAGGAGGCTGGAGCCCCCTGACCCTTCTCTCCCCAGCCCGTGAAGAGCTCTGAGCCCACGCTCTTGTACAGTCCAGGGCTTCCTGCCACCTGAACACCCGAGAGGACTGCACTGCTGCAGAATGCTGTTGCAACCAGCAGGGACTGTGAACCGCCTCGGCCGGATTTCCAGGCCGCACACCCATTGCATTTGAATGCAAAACGCTGAAACTAAAACGGTCTCCGAAGCAAAGCCTGTGCTTACCAGTTGGCTGGGTCTGCAGCACCCCCTGTCTGAAGAGGATCGGTTTCCCCCATTCATGCTTCTAGACTAATCCCATTCGCACTTGAGTTCCCTTCCCTGGGAATCAAGTCAGAAGGCTCAGCTACCCTCTCCCCCCTTAGAGTTACTGGGTTCTGAGAAACTCCTTTAACGTCTTTGGGCCTCAGTTTCCCACTTGTGAAAAGTGTCTCAGGCTTTCTCGGGAAGCTAGCATGATAGTATGTGTATGGCAAACCTCATCAACTATAAACACCAACCTGCCCGGTGTTCAGGGACAATAGTGAGGACATCGGATTAGAATTCTCTACAGCCTGCCTCCCAAGACTATCTTTTCATGGCACATATATTTGAGAGAGAACAAATTTGACCCGGTTTTTGAGTTTATCTGCTTCTGGACAACTTACCTGACTCATCCCCGGCCTGTTTGGATGAGATAGTATATCTACAAAACTGCTTCACACAAGGAAGAGTACCATGACCATCCGCCATGATAACCTGGCTTGGTCCTTCCTCTCCTCTGGATCCTGCCCAGGGCTGACATTCTCCAGTATTGCCCTCTTCCTACTGTCACTCATTTCTTGGGCAAAGGCCAAGTCCTTTTCTTTCTGTGTTTTGTCTCTTAACATTGCTGAAAGTCCCACTGGGCACACATCAGGCACCCACCCCTGGATCGTCAGCTCCTTCATGGGACTGTGTCCCAGGGAGAGCAACTAGCAGGGGTTGCAAGCTGCCCACTTCTCTGAAACTACGATAGGAAGTCCGTCCTCCCTTCTCCAGCCCTGGGCCCTGCTCACACATATTCCCCCAGCTCTTAAGTATGTCCTGGGCAGCAACAAAGACCAGTTAGTTAGCCTACATCTTACCATTGACTCTGCGCACATGGTGACACGCTGGCCAAAGCAGGCTGGGGCGTGCAAGAGAAACTGGAACCGTGTAAGAGGGGGGCGTCCGCAGCTGTGGGATGTTTTTGCCAGATGCAGACATGCGGCCAGCCACAGCAGACCACCCAGGCGGCCGGCTGGCGAGCAGAGCTCCTGGGGTGAGGGCGCTGGTGCTGTGCACGCAGGTGGCGGTCACTCTTGCCAGAGGTCTGTGCAAACAGTGATCCGCTGAGTCTAGTTTCCTGGCCGGGCGAATTTGCCTTCACTGCTAGGCACCAAGCCATTGCCCAGAATTGGACACTGTTTCCACCAAAAACTTCAATTTGGAGAGAAACTTAGGAGCCTATTATTTTGAAGACAGATGAGGAGTCTCTGCCGGTTCCTTGTCTACCTCTTCTCCTGGAGGGAGATCAGCTAATGATCTTTTGCTTTCCGGTCCAGCTGGAACTGGCAGGAAATCGACTCACTTTTCAAATCCTCTAACTTCATGCTCCGTGCAATGAATGATTCGGAGCCGGGCTGCAGAGAGCAAGAGCAGCGATTTCTCCAGCACGGTCGGTCTCGGTGGAGAGGCGCGGTTATCAGAGGGCTGTCTTGGGCGCTCCGGGCAATTCCCAGTTGATGCTGATTGTCCCTGTAAGCCTTTTCGTTAGCGGTTTCTATAGAAACAGCCTGTGATTGAGGGATCATTTCCCGGTTGGGAGCTGCCTGACCCTTAGTGGGACTGTGAGCTCATCCTGAGCCCCAGGTCTGGGGGCCTCTGATTTCCAAGGCCCTCTCTGTCTCATCTGAACTTCAGGGCAGCAGGGATGTGAGGCGGGGTGAGCACCTCCTTGAGCACATGTCAAGGAGGCTGGGCACCGGCTCCTATGACACCCACGGCAATTGTGGACGGAGACTTTCCTCTAGAGAATGCAGGAATGGCAGGCGATGCTTAAATGGCGGGAGGGCTCTGTGGCTCTCTCACGCCATCTACCCACATGCCTACGCATACACACACATATGTACACATGTGTAGCCACACATGCCCATGATAGACAAGGAGGAAAATACACCTCTCCAAGTGCTTTTGTATAACTAGTCACAAGGCCATGGCTGGCATTTACAGCTCTTACACCTACCCTTGGCTTCTGGGGGAGCTTTAGATCACAGGGTGACTCTTTCATTCCTGAGGGAGGGGGTCCGAATTCACAGTCATCCTGCCTTTTGAAGTGGCTGTCATTTTCCCATTACATTTCACGATTAGGCTGGGTGTGGTGGTGCACACCTGTCATTCCAGTCCTTGGGAGGCTGAGACAGGAGGATCACAGGTTGGAGGCCAGCCTCAGCAACATAGTGAGACTCTCAGCAACTTATCAAGAGCCTTGTTTCAAAGCAAAACAAAAAATAAATAAATAAAAATGGGCTACGGGTATATCTCGGAGGTAGAATGCCCCTGGGCTCAATCCCCAATAACACACACAGGCACACACACACACACACACACACACACACACACACACACACACTTCAGTATTAGAATGAAATTACCCCCTGGAGAAGAAGAGAAGGAATGCCAGGCCAAGGAAGCTGTAGTAGGATTGCTGAAGGCACAAGGGGACTGGGAATGGATGGCCACTGAGGTTCACCAGGTGAGCACAAAGGATGAAGAGGGGTGCGGAGGTGGGGTGCAGCTACAAACATGTTTAGGGTGATGGGCCCTGAGTCCAGGCCGGATGAGGAGGGAGGGGCCGGCATGAAGGGGAGAAAACGTGAAGGAGTGGCTAGAGTGACAGATACTAAGGCAGGGGCAGATGCTCTCCACCTGAGCTACTCGGCGAATCAGGAATGCCGGTGTGTACTGTTTAGGACGGGCCGAGAATCCCTTACCCAAACTGTTTGCAACTTGAAGTGTTTTGGATTGAGATTTAAAAATTTTTTTTGAATATTTACATACACATAATGAGATATGTTGGGAATGGTTCCTAGTCCAAACATGAAATTCATCTATCGTTCATCTACACCGTATACCCGTAGTCTGAAGATAGTTTTACACAGTATTTTTTGTGCACCTGCGTTATGACTGCGACCGGGCACCTGAGGTCAAGTCTGGAATTTTTGGCTGATGTCATTATGTCCACACTTAAAAACATCTGGCTTTTTGGAGCATTTGGGGTTTCAGATTAGGGATGCCCAGCCTATCTGTTGGTGTCTGCTGAAGGAAGAAAAGAGTGTCTAGCCCAAGCGGGCTCAGCTATGATCGCGCCATGGGCCTCCGTCACTTTTTTCTAGACGTTGGTTCTCGGAGATTCGTGTGTTCTGTGACTCTTTCCTTTGCCCTCTGTTTCTCCCCGACCCCCAGTGTCTTCGGGTCTTTCCTGCACTCACCTGTTTCTAAACGAATCAGAAAGCATTAGCAAGATGTCAGCTTCTCTTTCCCCACGCCCCTCTCTCTCCCTCGCCATCCCATCTCCCCAGAAAGCAGCCGGCTCTTCCTTCCGATTTTCCACAGAAGAAGGACCAGTTGCAACTCCACCTGGAGAGGGATTTGGATAGAAAGCTACAAGTCCCTCCAATGCCTCATAAATAAAGATCTTCATGTTTTGTGGTGGAGGGGTTCAAACCTATAAAAAGAGACCGGGAGCTACATCCGTGTCCTATAAAATGTCAATCTTTACCCAGCCCCTACAAAAGTGGGGCTGGGTAAAGATTGACAGAGAATAAAACAGACATCGTTGAGGCCCCTCTGCATGCACCGTTGCTCTGCGTGGCTGGAACTAAGAGATCTAGAGTTAGTGATGAGAAGCTAGACTGGAGGGCTCGGTGGCAGCCAGCTCTGTTGTCTGAAAATATTAGTGTCAGGGAAGCATTTTCTCACAATGGGGTGGATGATGATGATGATGATGATGATGATGATGATGTGTGTGTGTGTGTGTGTGTGTGTGTGTGTGTGTGTGTGTAATACTGGGGATTGATTCCAGGGGCATTCTACCTCCAAACTATACCCCCAGCCCTATTTTACTTTTTATTTAGAAACAGGGTCTCCCTAAGTTGCTGACAGCCTCACTAAGGTGCTGAGGTTGGCTTTGAACCTGCGATCTTCCTGCCTCAGCCTCCCAAGTACTGGGATTACAAGCGTGTGTGATGGATTTGAAGGCTGTAGTTCTGTGTAGAGACAGGGAGGCCAATTGCAAAGCTACTTCAATGACCCACTGTTACAGTGATAGAAAAAATGTCTCCCATTTGCTGAGAGCCTGTTTTGCCCTAAGCACTTTGTGTCAATGAATCCTAACTACCTTTGGGTTGAGGTTCCGCATGAAACCTTTGTGCAAAGAATCAGACCTTATCAGGCACTTGATTTCTTTCTCCAGCATCTCCAGGAAGGTCCCTTGGCCTCTGCTACAATACCCCCAGGTGCAGATATAATGCTGTTAGGATTCGTCTGCACCCGTAGCAACCTCCCTGAATGTCCCTATGTTGTTCCTTACATGGTATTTTTGTGTAAAACCCAGTATGGAAAACAGAGGGGCAGCAGGAAGCTGGTGTTGCCTTTGTGGACAGATAATCGAAAAGGCTTGGTAAGTATTCTCCTGCGGAATCCCAGGGACATTTGGCCATTGTTCGTGTTTTCCGAGGACATGTGCAGAATCAACCCCAAGTCTGTTTGTTGTTACAGTGACTCTACACGGGCCTGGAACAACTTGGAGATCTAACTTGGAAATAAATAAATTAAAATTAGGGACCCACATATGCACATGTCTACCCTGTGGGAGGGAGACAGAAAGGAACAGAGGAAAGGAGGGACCCCTTCTGTTTATACCTAAGTCCGTGAATTCAAACATGGCCCCATGGAGCCCAACATGGGTGCCTCAGGCAGAGCTTGCGGTAGATCTTTCCACAGAGTTTGTGACTTTTTCAAGAAACCCATACAGGGCAGGCTGGGGTCCGACCTAAGCCACTTTGTCATTTATGTCCCTGTTGCACATAGAATTCTTTGTTCTCGGGTGGGGAGCCACCCCATCAGCCTCCTTTCTCATCGTTCTTCATTTCAACCACTACACATCCACCACTTGGGTCTCCTCCAGCCCCTGGAGTCCACACTCCTTCCCACCAAGCAGCCTCCAGCTCTGCCTTGCCGAGCAGGTCAGGTGCCCGTGGTGGGGACCAGCACTCCCTGCAACTGCCATTGGCTAAGGAGGCGGGTCTGCCTTCCTTCTCCTGAACCAAGCTCCACCTGGGCAGGCCGCTCCCTTCCTCACACCATAGATATTTTTATCCAATGACTACTTACTATTGACTGAATTAATTAATTAATTAATTAATCTTGTGGTAGTAGGGATTGAACCCAGGGACATTCCACCTCTGAGCTACACCCTTAGCCCTTTTCACTTTTTGTTTTGAAACAGGGTCTCGCTAGGTTGCTGAGAATCTCACTACATTGCTGCGACTGGTGTTAAACCTGCAATCCTCCTGTCTCAGCCTCCCAAGTACTGGGATTACAGGTGTGCGCCACCATGCCTGGCATTTTTTTTTTTTAAAGGCACCATTCCGTTGTCCAGACACCACTGAAAACTGGAATAAGGGGGAGGTAGTAATGGAATCCAAGCTAGCAGGCATCATTATCAAGCTGGTGTTCACCGATTGTGTCTGCAGTTAGTCTACGATGAATTAAATGTAATATGGGAAGTTAAAAAACATGCTCTGCTCTTATTATAGTTACTCTGAGTTTTTATGGGTTTTATGATGATTAAAGTCTATACTCACAGTGGTTCCCTGCATACAGTAACCACTCCATAAATGTCAGTCACTGTCCTGAGCCTAAGAGGACACTAGAGCACTCCTCCAGATCTTTCTGTGCCCAAGAATTCTCAGACAGGATGGTGGAGTTTGGAAGCACCATGTAGAAATTTAGCTAAGTCATTCTACTTCCTCTTTGCACATCACTGGGATAGAAAGCATACTGGAAGACCCAGAGGTCAAATAAGAGTTAGAAACGAAAATAGAGACTCTTCCTTCCTAAGAATCCATTAAACGTGGCCACAGCATTTGATTTTTGCTGTAGCGATAGGCAGATAAACTTAAAATAGGTCCAATGGATCTTCTGCCTCAGATTCAAGGAGCCAGGCAGAGATTGGAGGAGTCCTGTCCTGCCCCACGGAGGAGAGAGAGACCCTCCCTCACACGCAGCTCCCTTGGGAGGAGCAGGTGCCACCCCGACCCACACCAAGTGCTGTGGGAGGTCCTGGAAGAGATCCATAACCCGTCAGAAGGTGGCGCTATCCAGGTCTATAGAGAAAGGACAGACTCTCCCCCTGTCCACATGGAGGAAAGGAAGCCTCTCCCATGGCCCGCCTCTCCCTGGAGGGTTTCAGAAAGATCCTTACTGCTGAAAGTTGAGCCCTGAAGCCCCGTCTTCTGTTGTACACTGGAAAAATTGACCATAGGAACTCAGGCAGCATTCCTAATGGAACCAGGTTTGTTTGACCTGGTTTTCTTGGTGTGTGTGTGTGTGTGTGTGTGTGTGTGTGTGTGTGTGTGAATCCTGATTTCTTGGTTTAAAGAAGACAGAATCCGGGTGTGGTGGCATATCCCTGGAATCCCAGTACTTGGAGTACTTGGGAGTGTGAGACCAGAGGTTCACAGGTTCCAGGCCAGCCTCAGCAACTTAAGGAGACCCTCAACAACTTAGTGAGACCCTGTTTCAAATGCAAAAATAAAAAGGGCTAGGGGTGTAGCTCAGAGGTAGAATGCCCCTGGACCCAATCCCCAGTACCACAATAATAATAGTAATAATAATAATAATAATAATAATGACATAAAAAGCAAAACTGGGAAATGCATCCTGAACATATGAATAAGAAAAGAGATGGAAATCCTTTTCCACAAAGCCCAGCATTGCATAAGACCCAACCTTCCAGCATCTGTGCTTCCTTAATCCCTAAACCGTGAATGCTATTTCCTCTTGTGGGTGGGAGATGAACAGGTCAGCAGCCAACATTTCATTTGTTCTTTTTCCCTGGAGGTGAAATGGAGCTAGGGCAGAGACACCAGGAGCCCCGGTTGTCGTCCTGGCATGAAGGCTACCTGTGACATGCCAACCCTGTCCCTCTCGTCGCCCCTCTTCCTCCTGCAGTGACAGACCCCAAGCCAGCGCCCGAGTCGGGCTGCCCCGGCAGCTGCTGGCTTTCCACGCCGAGATTCCAAGCCGCAGCAGCTGAAGTCGGAACTTCTGAAAATGCATTTGGCAAGAGACGCACACAGATGGCCAAACGAGCTCGTTTATCTACTTGTTACCGAAATAGAAGCCAAACAAGCGCGAGGGAAGGAAAGGGGCCGGGGCAGATCGTGGGAAAGCCTCCGACCTTGGCATTACCTGCCTGTCGCATCGACGTGCTACAAAATGAAATGCCCCAAACACAGATGTTCAAGTGTTTGGGGGGGAAACCCCACAAAATAGACATTTGAGATTAGGCTTGCTATAAATAGAAGAGAATGGAGGAGAAGGCAATAAAAGACGATCCAGCATCGGGGGGGGGGGCAAAATCCGGAAGGCAGCCTTCCGGTCTGCGTGGGTTGGGGTCCGCCACCTGCCGTGGAAAGGTGACCGACAGAGGAACATGCTCCGTCTGCCTGGGCGGTCCCCGCTCCACCCTCTCCCCATGTTTCCCTGACGTCACATTGGCAATTCTGTTCCATTATTATTCATTTAAAAATCCAAGCATCTGCCTCCGATCACAGCTCCATCTGGCCTTCGGGGCCACCCTAGGAGGCCAGGGGTCCTGGAGTGGGAGGGTCAGGGTGAGGTGGCCTGGTCCTCAGAGCTGTCCAGGAGCCAGAGTCTGGGTAGACCCTGCCTCCCGCGCCATGGGGCTCCCCAACAATAAAGCGTAAGTATGGTCAGGCTGGGTCACAGCCGCGGGGATGGCACCCAGGGTACTGCCCATGCCACAGGAGCAGATCTGAAACTTAAGGGGTTTTCATACTAGCTCCTCTAACAACTCAGATCCAAGCTGAAGTAGATTCCGATCTCTACGCAAGACCCTTTTATCTGGGCAGAGCGAGCTTGCTCCACCCAACTGCCGTCTGTTCTTCATTGTTAACAGAAACACCCAGCATGATTCAGCTGCACGGGCATCTCCAGATATCCACTGCGTCTTCTTGGGGAAGGATTACACTTCCTCCTCGCTGACCGCAACTTGCCTCATGGGTTTGCTCTGGCCAATGACCCGTGAGTGGAAGCGACGTGACCCTTTTGGGCAGGACCGTCCTTAGCCTGCCAGTGGTCGGCCATGTCCTCTCTCCCTAGCCTTCCTAACGGGAAAGTTCCATCTCAGAATGGAAAGGTCTCAGGACACAGGCAACGTGGGGCCAGGTCACAGCGGATCCACCACAAACGTGGAACAGGCTTTGTCAGGCAGTAAGATTGGAGGACGTTTTATTCCCGTAGTGTAGCCCTGCCCATCCCCCATAATTGTCACTGGGCATGGACAGCACTGGCGTCACTTATAGGGAGTTGGGCAAAAAGGGAAGTTTTCAGAATGTAGGAGTATGGCGACGCCTGCTGTGCGGTGGTGAAAGATGGTAAAATTGTCATCTACGACAACTTGGAAGGCATTAGGGCAAGACAACTTGCCCTAATGTGTCCATAGATTTGGGCAAAAATGTAGAAAACAAGCCAGGCATGGTGGCGCATGCCTGTAATCCCAGTACTTGGGAGGCTGATACAGGAGGATTGCAGGTTCAAGGCCAGCCTCTGCAACTTGGTGAAGCCCTTTAGTGACTTAGTGAGACCCTGTTTCAAAATAAAAAATAAAATAGGGCTGGGGGTGTAGCTAAGAGGTAGAATGCCCCTGGGTTCAATCCCTAGTGCTACGGGGGAACAAAAAAACAAGATATACCAAAGGAGTGGCCTAGCTGGTCCACATGATGGCTCCATTCCTATTCTTCTGAGAAACTCCGCACTGATCTCCATAGCGATTGTTAATTTACAATCCCACCCACAGTGCATAAGAGTTCCCGTTTCCCCACACCCTCACCAGCACTTGTGATTGTTGGTATTCTTGGTGACTGCCATTCTAACTGGAGTTAGAATCTCGGCGTAGTTTGGATCTGCATTTCCTTGATTGCTCATGATGCTTAATGACTTTTCCTTCCTGACACTGTGGCCGTCGCTGGCAGTGGGAGATGCAGCAGCAAAACTAGTAGGAATTTGTCTTCTTTCCTTCTTCACATTTTCATGGATAGGAGATTCGTTCTTATTGTAGATCTTCACAAGTTCAGCCTACGATCTTTTTCTTGCCCTACTAAGAGCTTCAAGGAAGCACTTTCCGGCTCCTCTTTGGCATCTGTGAATTGCCAGTACCGCTGTTCTTATGCTCTGAATCCATCAGAACAGGAGCCATGGACGTGAACCGTGGTTAGGGCAGGGGACACTGTATGGCGTTGAGTACAGTGGGGGGTGCGGTAACTGGTCCTGTCATGTGCACAATTATTAAACTAAGCCCAGGAAGGTAAACAGAACCAAGACCATCTGTTTACATAGAGCTGGGGTCAAGCCAACCCCCTTCAAAGCTAACTATCAGCCTGGCTCCATCAGTTCATTTAAATTCTCTAAGCCTTGGTTTCTTCAACGATGAAGCAAGTTTTACAAATTCAATGAGAGTGTGTCTCCACAGGCAGCTTACTGCGGCCCTCGCACATAGTAGGTGAGCAGGAAAGCCCTTTCCCTCTGTTCTGTCTTTCATGGACAGATTCTGAGTACAAATTATAGATAAATGTGACTTAGCTGATGAAGCACTCTCCTTTTATTTACCTCTATTTCACTTTTGGAAAATCTGGCTTGCGTCTTTGGGCCCTTGCCCAATAGAACAGTGCGTGGTCAGCTGACCCACTAGTCTCTCCTTTTCCTTCAAAGTACGAATGAGCCGGGCATGGTGGCGCATGCTTGTAATCCCAGTACTTTGGGAGGCAGAGACCGGAGGATCCGGGTTCGCGGTCAGCCTCAGCTCTCTCGCTCGCTCTCTCTCTCTCTCTTTCTCTCTCTCTCTCCTTAGTGAGGCCCTCCGCAACTCCGTGAGACCCGGTTTCAAAATAAAGTATAAAAAATAGGGCTGGGGGCGTAGCGCGGAGGTAGAACGCCCCTGCGTTCAATCCCTGGTACCGCAAAAAAAAAAAAGTACGAATGATGCATGTGATAAGAATAAGCTCCCCAAGAAGAAGAAGAAGAAAAAAAAAAAACAGTTTACATGCTCTTGTATGCTGAAATGAGCTACTCAAAAGTCTGTTATTCCTGATCTTTAATTAAAATATGGATCGCCTTTGCATGCAACCTCCCATGTTTATGTCCAGAAAAATCAATTGCTCTAACACAGGGGGGAAATGGCAGGGCCCCCGGTTGCTCTTTGTGATGGTGCTTTTTTGTGATTTTTCTAACTCTGTCTCTCTCACAGCCGGGGTATAAATCTCCCCAAACGATTGCTATTGCCACTGCGGATGCGCGGGCACAGTGACTCTGATCATTTATGGGCTCTGCTGCAGGTGGCAGGCGGCCTCACAGCGCCTTCGGCTCCAGAAGGGGATGAAAGGCCTGTCAGAAATGGGGGGGTGTTCTGCTTGTGAAAGTCTTCCTGCTCCGACCCTCTCCCCGAGCGTCTGCTGTGCAGAGGGGCATTCCTCCTCGGGCAAACATCGCTCACAGGAGGAGGGAGTCGGGGCCCTGGTGGGGGCCAGAGCTAGAGCTAGGAGCTCTCGAACAGCCTGGGGCTTGGGAAAGACAACGAGGCTCCCTGCTAAGGGTCTTTTTTCTGTCCTAGGGCAGGAGGGACTATGAGATAGCAGGTAGGAATAAAGAGTGGGGTCATTCCTGGACTGTCTCTAGAGCCCTGAGTTTAAACACATGTCGCTCTTCAAGGTCTCACTGGGAGTCACTAGAGTCAGAGAAGCAGAGCACGGAGCAGCAGGAACAGGTGCAGCCCGCACCCCGTGAGGCCCCTCTGTGTGGCTGCAGCTGGGCCTGGGGAGCCCGGGGGCTCGAGTGTGGCTGGAGCCTCCTCCATCCCTCTGCAGTGGCTTTCCTCCTTACAGCCTGACTGATCCACGTGGCTGTGAGATCTTCGCTTACCTCTGTTCCCTCCTTCATTCTTCATTCAAATAAACATTTATGAGCCGGGTGTGGTGGCGCACGCCTGTAATCCCAGTTCTTGGGAGGCTGAGACAGGAGGATCATAGGTTTAAGAAGAGTCTCAGCAAGTAGTGAGACGCTCATCAATCTAGTGAGACCCTGTTTCTAAATAAAAATAAAATAGGGCTGGGGGTGTAGCTCGGAGGTAGAATGCCCCTCGGTTCCATCCTCAGTGCCACCAATAAACAAACAAACAAACAAACAAACATTTATGGAGGAACTGGCATGCACCAGGACTGGTTTATGTTCACAAAAGTGAGCAAGTCACTGTGTGACTTTCGAAGGTAGCACAGGGAGGGGGAAGACACAGAGGCCAGGGCTACCAGGAGTGGACAGCTCTGGGGTCCAGAGGGGCTCCAGGGCTCCGGAGTTGACGGGCACTGGCTTCATGGATCTGGGCATAGCGTCAGAGTTGACTGTGTTTGTGCTGGGCTTTGAAGATGCAGGCAGACGAGGCAGGCAGAGCTGTGGAGACGTGGTGTGGCCATGCTGCACCTGCTGGGAAGCATAGCACCTGCTCAGGAAGGTCAGCTAGCCCGGGCCAGCAGGGGCATAGCATGACCAGGAACACGAAGGACAGGGTGGAAGGGCCCCAGAGCTCGGGGGCCTTGGAACTCAGGGGAGGGAATTAGGGCGAAAATGGAGGAAAGCAAAGTTTCTGAGAAGAGCAAAGACAGAATGTTCCAGTATCTGGATAGGGGTTGGATAACTTGTAGGAAGATCATGTTAGATCCCATAATCCTAGCAAGAGCTCTTAGCGCTTGGATAAGTGTCCAAGACCCTGGAAATAAAGCAGAAAGCCTCTCAGAGACATTTCTAAGGTGGAGCTCACGGAAGGCGGCAGTCGACTGGAGAGGGCAAAGACAACTGTACCGAGTCCCCATGTCAGCTGATGGGAAGCTCCAGCCGGAGTGACCGCGGAGCCAGGGAGAGGCACCGCCAGGCAGAGGCCCCGGAGGTGGAGGTTGGGGCTCCGCCGTTAGGTGTTAGCATAGTATCTCATACATAGTGGGTGCTGGGTAAAAACACTGAGAGAACAGATGAATGGATTCAATAATGAATGCAAAAAGCAAAACACAACGAATTCAATCTTTCTAGTCATCAAAGGTCTGCAACACAAATAATTACATACCTTTTATTGACAAGTAACACAATCAGAATGAAAATGCTGGCAGCCAGGCGTGGTGGCGCGCGTCTGTAATCCTAGTACTTGGGAAGCTGAGACAGGAGGATCGCAGGTTCAAGACCAGCTTTAGCGACTTAGACTCCCAGCGACCTAGCGAGACCCTGTTTCAAAACAAAAACAAAAAAAATAAAAATGGCTGGGGGTGGAGCTTGGAGGTAGAATGTCTCTGGATCAATCCCCAGTATCTCTCTCTCTCTCTCTCTCTCTCTCTCTCACACACACACACACACACACACACAATGCTGGTGAGGGTGCTCTAAAACACAATTGTACCCACAGCCGAGGGGAACATACTTTTAGCCATCTGTATTTTATGCTTACAGACATAAAATACAGATTATTTTAACTGTAGGATAACTGGTAGGAAGTATTCCACTTCTAGCAACTTCACCTGAGAAAATAATACTAATGACAGAGTCTTTGGCTAGAATAACAAAAATTTTAAGCAAACTTGAATAGGAGTCTATCAAATCCATGGAAGTCCACTCATATTAGAGAATCGCATAGATCCTTATAGCAGAGCTGGAAAGATGGAAAGACTATTGTTTTTACAATGAGATGAAAGATCTAGTTCACGCTCCGCTGAGCTGGCAATGGCCGTCCCTGGGTAGTGTGCGGAGGGAGACAGCATGTTACATATGTGTTTTGCAATCAGAGAAAAGAAAGCCACGTTTCCTGTTTTTTTTTTTTAGAGGGGGTGGATTAAACTCTTGGAATTCAGCTCCCGATCAGTGTCCACACAAATTTGCTGGAATCTGTCGGTGAAGACGCTCCTGCAGTCCCTCAAGTCTCCTGTCTGAAGAGCTCCGGAGACCACTGACAAGCCCTGGAGTGACAAGCCAGTCCCTCCCTCCGCCGGAGACCAGGGTTTCAATAGCAGCCAGCAGGACTAGCTGAGATGGGGAGAGTTGAGGGTGATTTTAAGGAAAGAAAAAAGAAGAAATGACAGGCTGGAACTCGGGACATAGTAAGATCATCAGGGGGCGGCTGACCTCGTCCCTCCTTGCCCCGTGGAATGCCCTTGGAGATCTCGGGGAGACAGTGCTTGAAGATTACCCACCCCCGGAGCAGAGCAGAGTGAACCAAAGGCAGACAGTCCCTTCGGCGGCACCTGGGACCTTTCCCTTCCCTGCCACAGCTGTCCTGGCTGGCCTCGTGCTTAGACTCAAGCTACTTTTCCTACAAGGAAAACAAGGCCCACGCCCCGGCTCCCTTTCCCTCTTATCTACATCGCGTATCAGAATTCATCTTCTGCGCCGGGTGTGGTGGCGCATGCTTGTAATCCCAGTACTTTGGGAGGTGGAGACCGGAGGATCCGGGTTCGCGGCCAGCCTCAGCTCCCTCTCTCTCTCTCTCTCTCTCTCTCTCTCTCTACTTAGTGAGGCCCTCCGAACTCGTAAGACCCGGTTTCAAAATAAAGTATAAAAAAATAGGGCCGGGGCTGTATCACGGAGGTAGAACGCCCCTGGGTTCAAGCCCCTGTACTGCAAAAAAAAAAAAAAAAAGAATTCATCTTCTACCCCGTTTCCTAAAGGAATCTCAAATCGCGACTCCTTGCACTACATCTGCAGGTTCTGTCTAGTCTTTTAGAGGAGTTTATAATTTGCAGTCTCCATGGTAGGGCTCAGGGAGAACCGTCTCTACCATGCTTCAAGTTTCTGAGGGAGGCAAAGACGTCTTGGGAGCCCCTGATGATTCCCACATTTATCCCCGCCGTCCAACCGCAGATGAAATTGCCCCAGTCATCAAAATAGACCCTTGGCCTTGGAGCGGGGACACGGAACGAGGCCGGAGCCAGTGGGGATCTCGCAGGCCATCCGAGATGCCTTAAACATTTGCGTTTGGCCTTTCCAGGAAATTGGTTGTGTGGGGGAAGCTCTGAATACGCTCACCACGGGCTACCGTTTCTGGCGTCTTCATTTAAGAAAAGAATCTAGAAATGGCAGAAGCTAATGCATGTGAATACAGCATCAGAGGATACAACTGCATGAGAAACATTTAGCTGCTTGGTTATAGGCGGCCCTGAAACGACATCTTGCTGATTTTCATAGATTTGGTTCCTGGTATGTGAGAGACTTCTCACCAAGGCATGAAAACTCTGACGCAGGTGTGTGTTTACCTGCCCTGGAGCGGTGCATGCTGGTAAATGCTTAAAAGACTTAAAAGTAGCCTCTCCAGAGGAGGGGAGAGACCTGGCTTTTTTTATCATTTGCCAGTTTTATAACATAAATGCTTTCACCTCGCCGTGGCCGATTTCATACGACAGTGTGTTGTCCTCAAATGCAGGCTCAAGAAACAGGCACTCAGTAGTCTTATCAGCCAGCCCGAGTGGCTCACGCACACCACTGCATGCCGGTAATAGATTTCCATAGATTTCTGGAAGGTGACAGCAAGGAGTGTTTGTTGGTTTATTTTTCTTGAGGGACTGGAGATCTAATCTGGAGCCTCCTGCATGCTGGGCAAGCGCTCTACCACTGAGCTACACCCCCGGTAGCATGTTTGTTTGTTGCTGATGGAAATATATGGAGTTTGGGGTGGAGTTTGGAGACATGTGCACTTAAAATTATGTGAAAAACAGGTTCATAGCCAGCCTCAGCAATTTAGCAAGGCTCTCTACAACTTAGTGAGAGAGACCCTGTTTCAAAATAAAAAATAAAAATAGGGCTGGGGGTGTAGCTCAGAGGTAGAATGCCCCTGGGTTCAATCTCCAGTACCACCGTAAAATTAAATTAAATTAATAAATAAAGTGAAGAATACCCACTATCATTTTCTAGACATAAAATCATAATAATAACACCTAGCCCCTCTTTGGGTGTAACTGTAAAAACTGCCCTACATCATGGATGCCACATAACTGGACATCGGCCTGGCACCATGTTGCTTGGTCTGCACCCGTCCAAACACACTCTTTATCCCACATTTATGCTGACGCTGGCAGGCCTGGGAGCACATGTTCTGTGAAGAGCTCACCCCTGATTTCCACTGTCACTGACACACCACCCATCCCAACCCTTTTACCCCATTGATGATTCTTTCAAATTCAGGGGTCAGGCGAGGCAGGGTAGCACATGCCTGGAATCCCAGTACTTGGGAGGCTGAGACAGGAGTATCACAGGTTTGAAGCCAGCCTCAGCAACTTAGCAAGACCCAGTTTCAAAATAAAAATAAAATGGACTGGGGATGTAGCTCAGAGGTAGAATGCCCCTGGGTTCAATCCCCAGTACCAAAAAAAAAAAAAATTTTCAGGCATTCGCAATCTATGGCCAGAGCCCCAAATTTGGCTGAAAACCTGTTTTTGTAGACCCAGGGAGGTAAGAATGAGGTTTTTCAGTGTTAAAGAAGGAGAAGAAGGAGCAAGAGGGATGAGAAGGGGAAGGAGCGACCAAGACCAGCTGTGACTCACAAAGACTCAAACATTTATTACCTAACCCTTTGCAGAAAGTGTGCACCTGTTTAGTTCTCTTAGCAGCCACCTGAGGGAAGCAGCAGAATTCTTATTTCCATTTTTAGAATGTGGAGACCGAGCCTTGGGAGGTTAGATGACTTGCCCAAGGTCACACTCTATTGCCTGGAGGAACTGGAAGTAGACTAGTGCCAAGTCTTCTGACTTATGACCCATTTGTAGATTAAAAATGAACAATATTTATTCTGTGTCTCTGTGTGTGTGTGTGTGTGTGTGTGTGTGTGTGTGTGTATGTGTATGTGTGTGGTGCTAGGATTGAACCCAGGGGCATTCTACCTCCAAGCTACACCCCCAGCCCTATTTTATTTTTTTATTTGGAAAGAGTCTCACTAAGTTGCTAAGGGCCTTGTGAATTTGGTGAGGTTGGCTGCGAGCCTGCAATCCTCCTGTGTCATCTCCCAAGTCCTGGGGTTACAGTCATGCGCCACCACACCCGGCTAATATTTATTCTTAACTGAATCAAGGTGGTAAAAATAAAGCTGATTTGAGGGAATTCCTAAGTCCTACCATCAGGTTGGGGTCAATAATGGGGCAAATGGGCGGGGTTGCGGGAACCCAGCAGGCCTCCTGCAAAGTCCACCCAAACAGGGCCCCTGTGGGACCCACATGCAACCGCTGCAGGACGTCCAGTGACTGAGTTCTGTCCACAAGACTTGCAGACACCTCACAGCAGGGGTGGCGGGTATGATAAATGTCGAGGGAATTTAAGTGAAGACTTGCAAACAACTGTACCGTCTCCCACACAGACCGTCTTGCCTGCCCTGGACACGAGCCCATCCCCTCTCCACGGCCCCCAGGACTTCTGATTCACGGTGGTTCTTATTTTTTTTCTTGAAGGGTTGAGACAAAAATGACTTAGCTGCTCCAATATCATGAAAATATCAGAGATGGGAAAAGCAGATTAGCTGTGACAGGAGCTGACTCATGGCCCCCCTGCAGCAATTGATGGAAAGGTCCAGAAGTGTTGCTTGGTCAGTCTATCTACTGTTTAGCAGCAGCTTCACAGGAACTTCTCAAGCAGGGATGAGCCCTCTCCCGCCCCACCCTAAGCTGAAAGGAGCCTTATGGGGCTCTGCTGCTTCCTCCACCCACCTAGATAATCTCTTCTATGCAGCCCTGACAGAAGGAATCCTCTCCTAGACATTCCTAGTAGACGATTAATGCTTTATCAACTAGCTTGTGAGGAGAAAAGAGCAGAGAGCTGGGAGGTAGCAGATGAGAAGCTGAAAAAGCGGAACGCCTGTTATATAGGAAACAGACTCCCACCAGGCAGCAATGCGCACAGTGTTCCCCCGTGCACGCCCTCCTCCCCCAAATGCAGCCTCCAACAATTTAAAGAGAGACCATTGCACCTGTGGCTTAGCCTGTCGCTGGTGGGCTGTCATTGCTAGTGGCACCAGCTTTGCACCTCTCTAGCCTTCAACTAATAGAAGCCCCACTGGGATGTGCAACACACCTGGAGTCAGCTCAGCAGGCATGTGGGGAGCCAGAGGTGTGGGCTGTAGAGCAAAATCCACACTGATAGAATTCACCATCTGCTAGGATGCTGATTCTCCAGCAGAGGGCAGCAGAGGCCTGGTGGAATTCACCATCAGCTAGGATGCTGATTCTCCAGCAGAGGGCAGCACAGGCCTGATGGCATTCACCATCTGCTAGGATTCTGATTCTCCAGCAGAGGGCAGCAGAGGCCTGAAGGAATTCACCATCTACTAGGATTCTGATTCTCCAGCGGAGGGCAGCAGAGGCCTGATGGAATTCACCATCTGCTAGGATTCTGATTCTCCAGCAGAGGGCAGCAGAGGCCTGA
>PVJS01017083.1:0-36640 GCA_004027185.1 Glis glis | reverse complement strand
CCTATTTTTTATACTTTATTTTGAAACCGGGTCTCACGAAGTTGCGGAGGGCCTCACTAAGTAGAGAAAGAGAGAGAGAGAGAGAGACAGGGGAGAGAGAGAGAGAGAGAGAGAGAGTGAGAGAGCTGAGGCTGGCCGCGAACCCGGATCCTCTGATCTCCGCCTCCCAAAGTACTGGGATTACAAGCGTGCGCCACCACGCCCGGCTGTCGCCCACTTTTCAAACAATGGAGATGTAAGAGTTCTGTTAAGTTTCCACAGACAGTAACATAACTTGGGGGTGCTGTTAGGAAAGGAAAGGTAGTACTAAAAAGCACAAGGAAGAAAATCATGAATAGCCACACCATTCTGACTTCATTTAGCACAATATTCTCTAGTTCCATCCATTTTCCTGCAAATGACATAATTTTGTTCTTCTTTATGGTTGAGTAAAGTTTCATTTTGTGTATATATGACATTTTCTTTGTCCTTTCACCTGTTGACGGATGCTTACATTGGTTCCATAATTTGGCTATTATGAATTGTGCTGCTATGAATATGGGTATGAATGTAGCACCATAATATTCCGACTTTAATTCTTTTGGAACACTACCAAGGGGTGGTATAAGTTGGTCATATGGAGGTTCCATTCCTTGTCTTTTAAGGAACCCCCGTACTGATCTCCATAGTGGTTGTACTAATTTTCAATCCTGTTAATAATGTATAAGAGTTCCCATTTCCCCATATCCTCACTAGCATTTATTATTGTTTGTATTCTTGATGATTGCTATTCTGTTTGAAATTAGATGGAATCTCAGGGTAGTTGTGATTGGCATTTCCCAGGTTGCTAATGATGTTAAACTTTTTTTTTCTATAAATCTCTTGCCCATTTGTATTTCTTATTTTGAGAAGTATTTATACAGTTCAACTTCCCATTTTTTAATCGGGTTATTTGGTGTTAAGTTTCTTGAGTTCTTTATATATTCTAGATATTATTATTCTATCAGAAGAGTAGCTGGCAAAGATTTTCTCCCATTCTGTAGGCTCTCTTTTCATACCCTTGATTGTTTCCTTTACTGCATAGACGCTTTTTAATTTGGTACCATCCCATTTATTGATTCTCCGTTTTATTTCCTGAGCTTTAGGGATCTTGTTGAGGAAGTCCCAACCAGTGTTGGTCCTATGTTTTCTTCTAGTAATTGAAAAGTTACTAGAAATCAAAGCACACAGTTCTGTTGCCCATCAATCTATTAGAATCCAATTTATTCTGGTCTCTCTCTGTGAGCCTATTAACACTATTGACATTACTCATGATTAGGTAAACATATTTATATTTCCCAGTGGTCCTTGAAAGCGCTGCAACAATTATTAGGTTGATACTATTGATTTACAATCAATTGTTTTTATTTCATCATGACCTAAATGGAAGCCAAACAGACTAAAGTCAGTTGTTAGAATGAGCCAAAGGTTTCTGTTGCATTACTTTTTTTTTATTGGTGATATATGAACTTACTAAATGCCCAGGAGTTCACATTAAACTTTTATGTTTTATTCTTTCAATATGAATATTCTGTACTACAAATAAGACCCTAGAGGAAGAGAGAGAGGAGGAGTAGTAAATATTGTCAGTAAATAAACCAGGCAGACCCTCTCCCTCCTTCTCTCCCTCCAGATATTTAGCTGAAAGTCTGATTTGGTAAAATGCCTGTTATATTATTCAGTAGGTTCGATTTTGCAATAAGAGACAAAGGCTGATAAATTTCCTCTATTTTTTTTTCCAGTTCTCCTTCTTAAAGACTGGTTCACTTTGCATTGGCATTCCTATCCAGACAGTAACCTAATTCCTGATTATTCACCATGAAAAAAGAAATGTCCACCGTTTCCTCCTGTCTAATGAAACTGTCCAGTCAGCTTAAGGCGCTGATAACATTGTCATCCCACTTCTATCCCCCTGTGGGACAGCCTAAGTCTTTGCATGGTTTATATAAAATTGCCTGCAGGTTTAACATCATTTGTATGTCCCAGACTCTTGAATCTAGGAATGGCTCATTCTGCACGTCAATCTGTGTCTTTAATGTGCACAGCAAGGTTTTGAGGTTTAACATGTGACTATCACATGAACAAAGATCACAGGAAATCATTTAAGGTGTTTGTGGATTTCTTTTTGTCTTTATGCACACACACACACACACACACACACACACATATACATACAAAAATTTATTTATTTATTTATTTTTTATGTTCATTTATTGGTGCATTGTAATTATACATTTTGATATATGTCAGGGTATGAACATCATACATGCACACATTGCACATTTAGCCCTCCCTCCAATCCCACCCTATTCCCTCCCCCTTCCCTCGCTTTCATGCTCCGGATAGTGATTGAGTCTTATAGGTTTGTGTATGTACATCATGTGCTATAGTGTGTTTCCCTCCACCCCCCTCCCAACTCCCTCAGTTAGGTCACCTTCTTTGTCCATCTAAAGATTTCTTCTTCTTCCCTTCTAAGTCCCTTCTATGGTTATAATATAATGTATAAAAATTAAACATATACACATGTTTTGAATCTAGCTCTTAGTTTTCATATTCATCTATTTTCTGTCCCCCCCCCATAATTTGGTCACTGTCTAGAACTTTGTCAATTACATTGATCTCCTTAATACCTCTCTAACAGTGATTTTTGTGTGTGTGTTTGTGGTACTGGGGATTGAATCCAGGGATATTCTACCTCCAAGTTCCACCACCAGCCCTGTCTTAATTTTTTTTTTTATTTTGAAACAGGGTCTCACTAAGTTGCAGAGGGACTCACTATGGTGCTGATGCTGGCCACAAACCTATGATCCTCCCGTCTCAGCCTCCCAAGTACTGGGATGACAGACGTACACTACCACACCCAGCTAACAATGATATTTAACGTCAATACAATTCACATTTGTCTCCAAGTTTCTAGCACACATTTCGCAACAACATTTTGGATTGCACTCTTGTTATTGTGTCTGGGAAATGTAATTGAATGTAATTAGACACCGAGACACAAAGAGCGTGGGAGAGAGAAAAAAGTTATTTCCATGAAAACTATGTCGGATGCATAGGAAAGCCCCCATAAATACAAGTTGTTCAAGGAAAAGACTTCAAAGTCTGGAGTAATGAAAACAATGCACAATGTTAAAAAAAATAATTCATAGCAACATAGATGAAATTCCTGCCCTGATTGTTTCTCCAGCATCTTTGGGCTCCTGATTGCAGGAGATGGTGAATTACAGACATCCTTTATGAAAAAAAGATGGCGCACAACTATCATCAACATACTGTCCCAGAGAAAAGTGCTTGCAGCTGGTCATATTTGGGTGCCCTGACCCTGAAGGCCAGAGAGGTAGGCCTGGAGTCAATTAGTGACTCCACAGCTGTTTCAAATAGCACAAGCTGAGAGAGGGGTAGGAGGGGAAGGTGCGGGATACTGAGGGGAAGAGACAATGTAGAGCAACAGGAGCTGTGTCTTCGTGTTTGTCTGTGGTGTGGGCAGCTGGGATTTTTTGTAACTCTGTAGCGCATCATGCAGAATTTTCCAATCAGGGATGAGCATGGTGGTCCATACCTATAATCCCAGTACTTGGGAGGCTGGGATAGGAGGATCACAGATTCAAGGCTAGCCTCAGTAACTTAACAAGGCCCTGTTTAAAAAATAAAAAAGGGCTGGGGGTGTAGCTCAGAGGTAGAATGCCCCTGGGTTCAATCCCCAGTAACACACACACACGCACACACACACACACACACACACACACACAATTTCCCATCACGGAACAAAGAGCAAAAAAACATTTATCCAACACCACTCATTCCCCATTCATTTAGGGTTCCACCACCCAGACATTACCTGTCTGCACCTCCTGGCTCACCTGTGCACAGGATGACAGTCCTGTGCTGGGGCATCCTCAGGTAGGGTACCAGCCAGGTGCTGGGGCCGCCAGGTATGAGTGCCACAGCCTTACACTCAAGGACTGAGAAGTGGGTTCACATTTACCTAACTTAAGATGCCTGGAGTCGATATGCACCACATTTCGTGCGTTCTTGGTTTAGTCAACTTCCATAGTTACAGTCCCAACAGGAGTATGGCCTTGCTCTGTAAATATGGGTCATTGTGCAGGTTTGGAAAAACCTGAGATCCTGGTGCATCATGGGACTGGCCGCAGAACGTGCACCCTTTCCTTTAGGCAACAGATCTGCCTGATCTTTTAGAAGTACCGGTGCTTCCCGCATCCCTTTCTGAGTCTCCTACACTTGGAGCCCCTTCCCATTTGCTCCCGTAAGCCAGACGGACATCCCACCGTCCCCAAGGTGGTAACTGACATCGTCTCCAGGTCTCCTGAGACAACACACATCCCTGTCCACACAGGTGAGCCGAGAGCGCACAACACTCACAGGGAACCAGCAGCCAGAGGGCTGAGGGCTTGTCTCCAGCCTGCGCTTCTGCACTGAGGACGCCATGCTGGGGACAGGTTAGGGCTCATCTGCTCAGTCCTTGTGGCTGTTCAGTTTACAGACACCTGCTCATGGGCATGGCTCACAGTAACCCTCAGCCTATGGCCGGATGCCCTGTAATTATTCCACGGGGTTCTGTCGTATCAATGACTCAACATCAATATCTCTTGCGAGCTCCTCTCTGATTATGGAGCGAGGCCAGTGTCTACCGGGGTAATGACTGCACTTCAAAATAAATAAAATATCATCGGCCAGAGCCGCCTGCGAGTGTGAGCTTTTAAGCTGGGTGAAAAGGGGGCTGTTGGAAGATGGACTGTTGTGTTGGATCGCTTTTATGTTCTTGCAAAGGGTATCATTTCTGAGGTCTGAAGAATTAATTGAGGAAAATATGTAATACTTGTGATTCATGAAAGTAGTATAAAAGGTTAGTGGTATTTGATCCAGCAGCACATGAAAGCGTTTTCTGCTTATTTCTCTGAAGTTCTCAATTACTAAATAAGTGTTGCTCTAAACATCCTATCCACCAGTCAGCATTTTGGGATTTAAAGAGGAATATTGAACTTACTGTCAAATGTTTCCTGAAGAAAGCAATTTCGCATTCTTTAAGGCTTACATAAATGCTTCCCTTTGAGCTAATAAGAAGTTGAATACTTTTAAGATATCCTTACATGCCATGAAAGAAGTTTGTTCCTCTGTAATGAAAGTTACGAGCAACCTAGCTCAGAATTGAAAAACAAAAATGGAATATTGCTACTCTTTGAGATTAAAAGGATTGGAAATCAGTACAGCCAGTTTACCCAAAAGTCACACTCAGACATTTAGCCCATTAAAACAAATCACCGGGCCGGGCATGGTGGTGCATGGCTGTAATCCCAGTACTTGGAAAGCTGAGAAAGGAGGCCAGCCTAAACAACTTAGAGAGACTCTCAGCAACCTAGTGAGACCTGGTTTTAAAATAAAATTAAAAAAAAAAAAGGGCTGGGGAGGGAGTGTGTGTAGCTCAGAGGTAGAATGTTCCTGGGTTCAGTGCCACAAAAGCAAAATCAACATCACCAGTTTTTGCTTTACTTACATGGAAGCAAAATGTAAGTTTAAGTTTTTAACCAAGACATTATTGCTTTAAGGCACATACCACCAACAGTCACAAAAATCCCAGCTGAAATCTTGGGTGGTTGTTTTCGAGTTAAGCGATAGGAATTGTTCTTGCAGCTTTCTGCGACTCTGATTTACATTTCACTGGTTTTTCAACACCTGGATTTTCTCCTCTGTTGAGTAATTTTTTCATTAAAACTGTTCTTAGCAATGTCCTGGCAGTAGGTGAGACTTTACTAAAACTTGCATTCTCGATATCTGTAATTATAGGGAATTAAACTTTATTTTGCATTCAAACAAAACTTGTCATTTGACACCATCGAATGCCAGTCGCATTTGTAACCAGGATTACGTGTGAATTACAAACCTTGTTCACAAGAACACAACACCAAAGGAGCCCCTGGGAGTCTTTCCAAAGCCGGAGTAAATTTATGACACATTTGATATTGACCAATTATTTATAAAGTCGATTAAATTCATCAGACCTGCTGGTAGGGGAAAGATTTATTAGAACAACGAATGTAAAATGTAATGAAATAGATGGAGTCTCCTTATGAAATATTAATATCCACTAAATCTGGTAATTGAGAGTCTGTATTTGCAATCTCTCATTTGTGGACATTTCTAATTCAAATTGCAGAGGGCGGTGTAAGCTCGCATGCCCAGGAGCACTGGAAGTTAAAAACGAATGGAGTTTCTGAGAAAGATAAATAACAAATACAGAATCCTGGTTACCTCCCAGCAAGAGCTCACAAGTGGGGAGGAGAGCTTAGCAGGCTGGGGCTCTACTGGAAATGTGTGTGTGTGTGTGTGCTTGTGTATGTGTGTACATGCCCAGGTGCGTGTGTGTGTGCGTTTGTGCGTGTGTGTGTGTGTACATACATAGGTGCGTGTGTGTGTGTATGTGTGTACATGCCCAGGTGCGTGTGTGTATGTGTGTGTGTGTGTATTTGTGAGTGTGTTTATACATGTGCATGTGTGTGTATATGTGTGCTCATGGGTATATCTGTGCATGCATATATGTGTGCTCATGTTTATATTTGTGATTGTGTGCATACGTGTGCATGTGTGTGTATGTGTGTGTGCTCATGTGTATATCTGTGCATCTGTATGTGTTCATGTGTATATTTATGCATGTGTATATGTGTGCACATTATGTATTTGTGCAAGTGTGTGCGTGTGCGTGTGTGTGTGTGTGTGTGAAGCTGATTCTGGGTGTCTGCGTGATTTTGTTTTGTTCTCATTCCCTCACCAAGGCTGTGGAAGGCACTCTTTTTTTTTTTACTTCACAGAGCAGTGTGTAAGAAGGCTCTCCATTTGCCAAAGCCAGATGACAGACACCAACGTATCGTGTCCGTCCTTGTCAGCACTGTTCATGGGAGCTATGAGGGTGTATAAAGGGTGCAGATGAAGGGTCCAAGCGTTTAGGCATCAGGAGGAGAATTTCCTTATAAAGTTACTTGTGCAGCCGGGCATGGTGGTGCACACTTGTAATCCCAGTACTTTGGGAGGCGGAGACCAGAGTATCCGGGTTCGCGGCCAGCCTCAGCTCTCTCTGTCTCTCTCTCTATCTCTCTTTCTCTCTCTCTCTCTCTCTCCCTCCTGTCTCTCTGTCTCTCTGTCTCTCTCTGTCTCTCTCTACTTAGTGAGGCCCTCCGCAATTTCATGAGACCTGGTTTCAAAATAAAGTATAAAAAAATAGGGCCGGGGGTGTAGCGCGGAGGTAGAACGCCCCTGCGTTCAATCCCCGGTACCGCAAAAAAAATAAAAAAGTTACTTGTGCCTTTTACTTCCAATGCCACCTTACATGGGGGTAGCCATGGCGGTCTTTTCTCATAATCAGCGGAGTGGAGGGGCTGGTTTCTGTTGGCCAACACTCGTGGGAAGCAGGCATGGAGGTGAGGATTCAAGTGCTATTCATTTCTTTGCTGGGTGTCATCAGAAACACTGGTAGGGGAGTGGGGATGAGACAAGAAGAAAAGAACATATAAAAGGGGGACCACCGGCCTGGCGCAGTGGCACAATACTGTAATCCCAGTACTTGAGAGGCTGAGACAGGAGGATCATAGGTTCAAGGTCAGTCTCAGCAACTTAGCGAGACCCTCAGCAACTTAGCGAGACCCTGTTTTTAAGAAGGGGGGATGGAGGAGGAGCTCGTAGCTCAGAGGTAAAATGCTCCTGGATTCCATCATCAGTACCAAAAAAAGGGGGGGGCACCAAGCTAGTTACAACTGGGGACAATCAGAGTGGGGACTTGATGGAAAACTTTGCAAAGAGTCTAGGCTGCACACTCAGCATGATATTCCACTGAAGATGGAGAGAGGGAGGCATTTATCTGCCACCTCCTACAGCCGCCGTGGCTGCCTGAGCTCAGCTCTGGGGGCTCACGCAGGTGCTCATTCCCTGGTAAAGGCAGCGAGGGCCCTTGTGTCCAGGGAGGACCCTGAGTAAAAACCCAAAACTTGAAAGTTTCTCCAGCCCACATGGAAAGAGTAAATTCCTGAGGGGATCTGGATGTAATGTTAACAGCATCGACTCCAAGCTCAGGGGAAACCGCTCCAACCCCTCATCCCGGCTAGTTCATGCTCTCTGGAGTTGGAGGGAGCCTAGGGGTGGACTTTTACCCCCTTCTAGAAATGCCTAACAGAGAGAACTCAGGCCACCCGGCACAATTTTTTTTTTCTTTTTTGGTACTGGGATGGAATCCAGGGGCATTCTACCTCTGAGCTACACCCCCAACCCTATTTTATATTTTTTTTATTTAGAAACAGGGTCTCACTAAGTTGCTGAGGGCCTTGCTAAGTTGCTGAGGCTGGCCTCGAACCTGCAATCCTCCTGTCTCAGCCTCCCAAATACTGGGATTATAGGTATGTGCCATCATGCCCTGCTGTTTAGTAGTTTTTCACATGAATGATCCTTTTGAATGCAAGCCCTCTCAGTTGATCCACCTCTTGCCCTTTAATGATCTCTCTCTCCATCCTACATCACTTATAGACTTCCAGAATCATAGCCTGGACCTCATTAGTGCCAGGGAGTAGATCTACTGAAATTTTGAGAGGAAAAGACCAAAAGTAATATGATATGCTTCTATTGAAGAAAAGTATAGAGAGACTATTTTGGATAGCAGTGCTTCTACTGAAGAAAAACTATATATATTTCGAGAGCAAGAGAGAGACAGAGACAGAGACAGAGAATATTTTGGAGAACTCAGTCGTACAGGTTGGGGTAGCAGTTACAAGTAAGATTTTTCACCTTGAAAGAGGAATTCCATATTACCTTTAGAACAAGTTGGTATGCTGCAGTATTCTGTGGCAGGGGAAAGCTCATATGTAAATAAAATGATATTTAGATCAACACGAAAGTTTTTTCCCCTTCCAGTAATTTTTCATGGCCCAACACTCGCATGTTTGCTAAATAGCTAAAATCAAAATTAAGTATCTGTCACCGTTTCTGATGGCCAGATAAATAATTGACAGTAGGGGGGGGATATTCCAGGATAGTGGTGGATCTACATTTCAGAGAAAAATCATTCTTGTATCACTTCTTACCTGAAACCCCATTTCAGTGCTTTGGAAACTGGTTTTAGTTAGATATAAACTGTCCCCTAAAGAGCTCATTTATTAATGTTTGGGGCTGATGTAATTGAGTTATGAGGGTTGTAATTCCAGAAGTGGATATATCCATTGTAATGGATTTACCTGGGTGGTGGCTGGAGGAGGAGGAGGTCCCTGGGGTGCGGTCTTAGAGATTATATATGGTTCCTCCTCCCCCTGCTCTCTCTCTTGCTTCCAGCCTCCATGATGTGAGGAGCACGGCCCAAGTGCTCTCTCTCTCTCTCTCTCTCTCTCTCTCTCTCTTTCTCCCACTGCCACCATGCCCTGAGACCTGCGGTCCCCAGCCTCATGTGGACTGAACCCAAAATCATAAGAAAATAAATCTTCTTTTCTCTAAGTTACATGGTCAGACTTTTAGATTATAGCTTTAAGAATGCTGACTAGAAGAGAAAATAAGCATATCAGAAAGAAGGAAGATAAATTAGTTGGAACTACATACTCTGCTTATTTTGTGAGAAGAAGGAAGAGTGGGTGGAAGTGTAATATGTATCCCTGGGTGTAATGAAATGGGTGCACGTGTTACCTACAGCCAGCTGCACACAGCACATGGTGGCGAATGTTTATAATCCCGTGAACAGAGATCATGCTACTGAACAAGGCGTGCAATTAATAAAGGGAATGAAATTCCAAATTGAAACCCAAGATCCTATTCTTGTACTGATGATTTTTATTATTATATGTAGCCTGGGATTAGCACATACACTGGTTTTCAGAGCAGTTCACCCAGACCTGCGTAAGGTAGTCATATGCACACTGCACGCATGGGCGTCTTACGCAGTGTGGTTAGCGTTGCTTCCTGTGGTCTCCACACTCTGGAAATTACGCTGATCTTGTGTACTAAATAGTGATATATTAAAAGACAGTATGTGTGCTTTTGTTACACAACTCATTACTGTTAGAAACAAGCAGGCATTAGGCAAAACTCGTTAGCTGTTGAACTGTCAAGATATAGAGTTCGCCAGGTGGGTGCAGTGGTACACGCCTGTGATCCCCGTACTTGGAAGGCTGAGACAGGATGATCTCCAGTCCAAGGCCATCCTCAGAAATTTAGTGAGATTCTAAGCAACCTAGCAAGACCCTGTTTCATAAAGAAAAAAATAAAAAGGGCTGGGGGTGTAGTTCAGAGGTAGTATGCCCCTGGGTTCAATCTCCAGTATACCCCCAAAATAGCAATTCCAGTTAACCACCCACCAAGATAAAAACCACTCTTGCCATTTTGATAAATTCTCTATCAGATACACACATACACATACACCACACACACACATACACTTTGATAAGGGATCTATTTGTGTAGTTTCGACCCCACTAGGACTTCAAACAAATATTTGATGACAAACTTTTGATGACCTGTGAATGTCAGATATTATTGAAAGAAATAGCAGCGTATAAAATAATGTACAGACACTGACAAGTAGAAATATCTTCCAAATTCAAACACATACACAAATTTACCAATGCTGATCTCAATATCCTGCACGGGGAGGGGGAGGGAGCAGGAGGGAGGCTCACCAAGTGCCGTGTGCACGTATGTCTCTATTGCTCTGAACATAATGATGTATGATTACAATGCACCAATAAAAATATTATTTAATTATGGCTGTACTGATGAATGTTGTTGGACTCCATTTGTCTGGCTTTTTTTTAATGTCTGTGGACATATTTGATAACTGCAGCCGCTGCAAGAAAATGTTTTCTACACTGCTAATTCTAAATAGCCACAGAGCTATGTGATGGATGGAATTCCAGTGTCTCCCATACTGACACACTCTGCACTGGATAATGACGAGAGTGTATGTGATAGCTATCGAAAAGGTGAAGAAGTTTCATTAGGTCAAGGATGATGGTATTACACCAATACCACAAAGAAGAGACAAAACAATGGGAAGTTACTGAAAATAGGTTTACACGGGGTTCCTACAATGCTACATGACAACAACCATCAATTCAATGAATCGAGAAACTGCAAATGTCTTCTCTTTCTGTCTTTATTTCTTTCTTCCTTCCTTTCCTTTTCTTTCCTTACATTTATTTATTTATTTATTTATTGGTACTGGGGATCGAACCCAGGCACATTCTCCCTCCGTGTTATACCCCCAGCCATCTTTATTTATTTGTTTATTTATTTTTTGAAACAGGGTCTTGTGAAGTTGCTGAGAGTCTCGCTCAGTTGCCGAGACTGGCCTCGAACCTGCGACCCTCCTGTCTCAGCCTCCCAAGTACTGGGATTACAGGAATGTGGTCACCATGCTTGGCTCTCTTCTCTCTGTTTCTGTGAGGCATCTGTACGAGGTTTCCAGTACCTCGAGGGTGGAAATGTTTCATTCATCATGTGTTTCCTCTATTGGCTATTCTATATTCCTATGTTGATAGAGAGTGGAGCTTCAATCAGTCAGAATGGACCAGGTTGCACTAGAGAAATCAGATACTCCATGTGTAATAGCACCAGAGTATTTAAAGCCATGTGGCTTGACCACTGGGGATCAATGGGAGTAGGGGACAGTCATCATGGTTACTCAAGTATCTGGGTGTTGAAGGCTCAGTCCTAAAATGAGCTTTCAGAATCACAGAGCAATACATACGAGAGATGAAGATCCATGGCCAACCAAATGGATTCTTCCATTTGTACCAGCTCACACAATCATAGGGAATCTCCTACCTCCAGGGGGACAAGAATAACAGTCCCCTCTGTTCTACGGAGAGGGGACAATGCAGAGACTTAAGGTCAGCCTCCATGCCCCACAAATACTTGATGAATGAACAAGTTAGGGTGGACACTATTCTTGAACATGATTCATTTACTCAAAAATGTGTATTATGTGCTTTGTACCAAATGGTCTTTTAGGCATCAGTTAATAAACACTGGGAAAAACAAACAGTCAAGTAAAATAACTGCTATTAAGCTACTTGAGGAAAGATGAGCTCTATTATGCACCGTTTCATACCAAATGCTAACTTTCAGTTTTAGGAGATGACCACTCTGGGAAAACACAGAATCAATGCATGGAACAACATTTTTCATTATATGCAAAATGCTTTCTAAACAAGGCACAAACATACATCATTGTCATATTCATCATCCTTGGTAAACAAATTTATTGCTTGTGTTTTGTGTGTGTGTGTGTTTGTGTGTAGTGTGTTGGGTATTAAACGTAGGAACCTAGTACCTCTGAGCTATACCCTTGGCCTTATTTTATTTTATATTTTGAAACAGGGTCTCATTAAGTTGCTGAAGGTCTCACTATGTTGCTGAGCCTGGCCTGGAACCTGCGATCCTCCTGTCTCAGCCTCCCAAGTACTGGGATTACAGGCGTGCACCACCACACCTGGCTTTGCTCATTCAATATTGATTGATGGATTGATTGATCTGCACTTCTGCTTAATAACCTCTGATAAATTAAGTGCCCCACAAGAATGTAAGCAAATGCCCCATCATTAGGGGACTAGAGTTAGGGGGTGAAGGAAGGATGGATATGTGGAGCACAGAGGACATTTAGGGAATTAAAACTACTCTGTGTGATACTGTAGTGGTGGATGTATGCCATTAAATATTTGCCTATATCATAGAATGTACAACACCAAGATCAGTCCTAATGTAAACTGTGGACGTTGGGTGACAGCAATATGCCAGTGTGGCTTCATCTGTTCTACTCAATGTACCTGTCATGGCTAGATACATAATGTCCCCTGAGGAGCTCATGTATTAATGTTCAGAGTTGATGTCATTAAGTCATGAGGGTTGTAATCCCATTGGTAGATAAATCCATTGTAATGGATTTACTGGGTGGTCACCGAGCCAGATGGGGTGTGGCTGGAGAAGGTGTTCCCTTGTGATGTGGCCTTGGGGACTGTGCTTGTGTCTTTGAATCCCCCTGCTTGTTGGGTCTCTTGCTTCTGGCCTCCATGAGGTGAGAGCAGAGCCCTTGCTCTCTCCCTCTCTCTGTTTCCTGCTGCCATATTCTGAGCTCCGCAAACCCGGCCTCACATGGACTGACCCCCCAAAACTCCAAAAAACTGTGAGCAAATAAACCTTCCTTCCTCTCCGTTGTGTGGTCAGTCGTTTTGTATTATAGCAGTGGGAATGTTGACTTGAGACAGTACCATTCTGGGGTGGGATATTGATAATGCGGAGGTTGTGCATGTGTGGGGGAGGGCAATTAATGAGAAATATCAGTCCCTCCTGCTCAATTTTGCTATAAAGCTAAAATCACTCTAAAAAAGAAAAGCCTATTAAAAAATCAAATTCTCACCATTATTTGTAAATACCTGGTATTACCAACTTATCAATTTTACATTAACTTCTTTCATTAGCTACCATCCGACTTCCCTTTACTCTATTTTGAGTTTCTAAATTTCCTCTCCTTTTTCTTCTCAGGAAGAAGAAATTTAACTGTCATGATAACTCGGGACCTGACAGATAAAAATTGTACAAGACCAACATAAAGAATCAAATTGTCCTTACTCAGAATCTTCAGTGTTCTACTCAGATTTCAATTTTTTTTCAAGTTAAAAGAAATGTCTTCGTTCTTTATTCACTCTGGTTCCAGTAGATAATGCTTACATTTCTTACTAAAACTTTTCAAATTAGTGCAAAAAAAAAAAGAAGTAGAAGAAGAAGATGGACGTAGAAAAGCCTAGCCATACAAAAGCCATCCATCAGCAGTTTTGTTAAAAAAAGCTATCATTAAGAAAGGGAAAAAAATGGAAATTACAGAATGAGGTCACAATTTAATTGATACAAATTGCAACCACCTGCCTGTCCCATTTCCAGGAGAACGGGTTGTACATGTGCAATGAAGTAATTTCTTTGGCAGGCAGGAAAAGTTATTCCACACATTCATTACTTAAACTTGTATTTTAATCTCCTGAGTCTGGCCTGCCCAGCCATGCAGCCAGCAGATCGGCCTGTGGACATCTGTGCCTGTTTCAGCAGACAGAAGGACAGCAAGGCCATTTCAAAGACCACACATTCCCCAGAGCTGGTAGAGCTGGAAATCCATTGAGTTAATTGATTATTGCTTTCAAATAAGAAGACGTGTCCTATAGGTGTTGGATTGGCTGCGGAAGGCTTTATAACAGCTTCTGAATGTGAGTCTGGGATAATGGTGCGTAAAGTTGCCAGTTTTATATCTGAATAAGTTTCACTCAAGTGAAGACAAAATAGCAAAGGAATTGGCACGTTTTCCATGCTATCAATATCTATTTGTTTTAGTCTGTGTGGGCTGCTATAACAAACTGCCTTAGACTGGGTGGTTTACAAAGGATGGGAATTTCTCTCTCTCAGCCTGGGAGGTTGGAACATCTGAGATCCAGGTGTCAGGAGGAGATCCACTTCCTGGATCACTGGGGCCAGTTTTAAGGTCATCAATACCATTCATGAGGACTCTACCCCTTGGCCTGATTACTTTTCAGAGGTCCAAATTGCTAGTATCATAGCCTTGGGGAGTGGGAATTTCTTTCTTTCTTTTTTTTTTTTTTAGTACTAGAGATTGAACCCAGGGGCATTCTATCTCTGAGCTATACCTCCAGCCCTATTTTATTCTTTATTTGGAAACAGGGTCTCATTAAGTTGCAGAGAGCCTCACTAAGTAGCTGGGGCTGGCCACGAACCCGGATCCTCCGGTCTCAGCCTCCCAAGGACTGGGATTATAGTTGTGGGCCACCATGTCCAGCTGGGGGTTGGAATTCCTACATTATAAATTTGGGGAGACACAAGCATTCAGACCATAGCGATATCTATCATAGAAACTCCAGCTCACTACACCTCAGTAATCAGTCAGAGAAATGTCAGCAGGTGGTTAAAAAGTGTTCCTATGTTCCAATTTAGCTAAAATTGTACCTTTTTGCATCCATAACATTGTTTCAGAAATGCTATTTGGATTAACATATGATAAGAAATTGAAGATAACATTGGTGGTTAAAATGCCAGTTAACCATTATGTATAGGTTTACTGCTGCATGGAAAATTTCATCCATTATTAATAAATTTTTCCCCTAGAGAGGTAGGGTTGTTTCTCGTATATTTATTTATTTATCTATCTATTTATCTATTTTTGTGGCACTGGGTTCAATCCCTGGTACTGCAAAAATAAAAAAATAAGTAAAATAAAAAATAAAAATAAGGATATAAGCACCGACCTCCAAATTCTTACTGTGTAACCTCAACGATTCCACCAGGTTCTCTTGTGAGAAAATCCAGATCAGATTTTTCATCTTCCCTGACCTTGGTAATTCTGTAAAAATAGTCTCACTTTCTGCCAGGTGTGGTGGCGCACACCTGTAATCCCAGTACTTGGGAGGCTGAGACAGGAGGATCGTAGGTTCAAGGATAGCCTTAGTAACTTAGTGAGACTCTCAGCATCTTAGAGAGACCCTGTTTCAAAATAAAAAATGAAAAGGGCTGGGGGTGTAGCTTGGAGGTAGAATGCCCCTAGGTTCAATCCCAGTACCAAAAAAAAAAAAGTAGTGTCTCTTTTTCTCTTCTATCTCAATGTTTATCTCTATCCTCTTTCTTCTCCTTTATCCTAATAAGAACTAAAATAAAATACTAAATTATTCATCTTTCTCTGTGTAAATAGTGTACATTCTTTGGTTTTAATTATGAAAGTAAGTGAGTCATATATAATATATATGCATATATTTCTATAAGAATGTAACTCAAATGCAATTTTATTTTTATTTAGGAAACTTAAAACTCCCCACATCATGAATGATCATCCATAGGAGAGAGAATATTTCCCTGCACTTCACTAAATATTTCTTCCAGGTATTTTTCTTGCAAAGAGTCTCTCTTACAATTATCCATAGGCCAACTGGTCTACTAACAAGAATCACATACCAACTTAGACAGGACTGACTCAAAGTCCCACAGAAGGATCATTTGTTTTCTAAAGAAAACACAACACTTTCAGCATCTGGAACATGTTAGAAGTCCATCAAGTATTTATTTCATATTAGATCAATACAATTTAGTTTCATTAAACCACACAGTCAGGGATATGTCACATTTCCAATATAGGCTTTCTTAGTGAACTTGGCAATCACACAGCTATGCACATTGCCACCAGGAATTTAATAGAAAGACTGGAAATGAAGTAGGAGCAGAACTTTACACAGAAGTTGTGGCTGTATGGAAATAATATTTTAAACAAGTAATTTCTGAGCCGGGCATGGTAGTGCATGCCTGTAATCCCAGGATGTGGGAGGCTGAGACAGGAGGATTGCAGGTTCGAGGCCAGCCTCAGCAATTTAGTGATACTCTCAGCAACCTAGCAAAACCCTGTTTCAAAATAAAAATATACTTAGTGAGGCCCTCCGCAACTTCGTGAGACCCGGTTTTAAAATAAAGTATAAAAAATAGGGCTGGAGGTGTAGCGCGGAGGTAGAACGCCCCTGCGTTCAATCCCCGGTACCGCAAAAATAAATAAATAAATAAATAAATAAATAAATAAAAATAAAAGTAAATAAAATTGGGCTGGGGGTGTACTCAGAGGTAGAATGCCCTTGGGTTCAATCCCCAGCACTGCAAAAATAAAAATAAAAATAAAAATAAAAATAAAAATAAATAAAATAGGGCTGGGGGTGCACTCAGAGGTAGAATGCCCTTGGGTTCAATCCCCAGTATCACACACAAAAATATTACTATTACTACTACTACTACTAATAATAATAATATTAATAATAATTTTAATGGTTTGGGAAATGAATTAAAATCCTTCGATTAGCCCGGTGTAGTGGCATGTGCTTCTAATCCCAGTACTTGGGAGGCTGAGACAGGAGGATGGCAGTCTCAGCAAGTAGTGAGACTCATCAACCTAGGAAGACCCTGTTCCAAACTAAAAGTGAAATAGGACTGGGGGTTTAGTTCTGAGGTAGAATACTCCTGGGTTCAATCCCCAGTACCACACACACACACACACACACACACACACATACATCAAAAAAGAAAAAAATCTTAGATTATTAAAATTAAGAATACTAAAATCTGAAGTGATTTCAAGATTGATAATTTCCAATTGACCTTTCTTCCCCAAGTGATCTTAAACCAACACCTTTAATTTCTTTGGTATAACTGTTAACACAAGAGACAGTGGGACAGACAAGACGTACGTGATCTATAATACGTGAGCTCCTAATTGTTCTAAAATGCAGAGGAAACAGCGCGGCGATTGAGCGCTAGACTCTGGATACAGAGACACTGGCTTTGAGGCAGAGTTCGCTAGCTGTGTTTTGTGGGAAGAGAGCTTCGCTGTCTATAGGTCCGTATTTTAGTCTGTAAGATGGGGCTTTTAATATTACCTCCCTCGTAGGCGGTTATGACGTGGAGGCAATCTATTTAAAAGGCTTAGCATAATGCCTGACGCATAGTCCAGCATGCCAGGTCTGGATTAAGCATGCGGTTGAGGGTGATATAATCAAAGAAACCAATGGTTATTCATAACTCTATTTTAAATGAATATCTGCGGCACAAACATTTCCAGCAATATAAACAGTTATGCAATGCAATGAGAAAGTTTTCTTCCCTGTGGTTTACCCTCCCAGCTTCCCTCTTCAGTTTCTCTCTATTAAAGTTTGTGTGTGTGTGTGTGTGTGTGAGAGAGAGAGAGAGAGAGAGAGAGAGAGAGAGAGGGGGATATATATGTATGTATCTATGTGTGCACATAAGTATTTACATATTTCCAGAAACACACACATATGTATTTATATGGGTATAAGCCCCCTACATGATTCATGCATTATTTCTAATTCTGTGTTGTGTGTGTGTGTGTGTGTGTGTGTGTGTGTGTGTGGTACTGGGGATTGAACCCAAGGGCATTCAACCTTTGAGCTACACCCCAGCCCTATTTTATTTTTTATTTCAAAACACCATCTCACTAAGTTGCAGAGGGACTAAGTTGCCAAAGCTGGCCTCGAACCTGCGATCCTCCTGTCTCAGCCTCCCTAGCCTACTAGGATTACAAGTGTGTGCCACCATGCCAGGTTGATTAGTTCTAATTCTTAAGTCATTCAACAATAAATCTTAAATATCATTCCTTATCAGCACGTAAAGTTCTACTCATACAGATTTTATTCTGAATTGTGCTTATCACGTTTTCTTTTTTGGGGGGTAAAGGAAGCATCATTTTTCCCTTGACACTGCTGTTCCTTTTGATACATTCTGCTAATTACATGACAGCATAGACGAACATGGAAAGGTAAGGTGCTTGGACATTCTGAATATCATTCCTCATAGCTATCCTAGCTACAAAGATCGGATCAGGAAAGGCGGCCACTGACCTGAGATTCTAACAGGAAGGATGGAAGCTATTTTAGCCAAAGATCTAGAAAGCCTACGCTCAAAGCTGACTTTCTTTTTTAATGGTGTGAGCTGTCCAATTACCTGTCTGAGATCTCACTAGTGTGTGGAGCTGATCTACAGCCTGCAAGTCAGCTGTTCAAGGAGAGTTTTCTCAGTAATTTTTAAAGCTAGCAGCTTAAGCTAACTCAGACAAGGGTCTAGCCAAGTTGACGTGTAAAACCGTCCAACACAGACTAAAATTGTCATATGATTGGCAGGTGGAATTCACGAACACTGGGAACAAGAACCTATCAAGACATGTCTTCGTAATTTAAAAATGGATAGGTTTCATATCTAGATTGGTTTATTGTGGTACTGGGAATGGAACCCAGGGGCATTCTACCTCCGAGCTACACCCCAGCCCAATTTTATGTTTTTTTTTTAGTTTTGAAACAGGGTCTCACTAAGTTGCAGAGGTCCTTCCTGAATTGCTGAGGCTGACCTGGAATCTATGATCCTCCTGTCTCAGCCTCCCAAGAATTGGGATTACAGGTGTGCATCACCACGTCTGGTTCTATATATAGGTTCTCGATGTCTCTTTCAACAGAGAACATAGGCTTTTATTTTACAACCCAATGTAGTGACAATCAGTTGGGCTTTAGAACCAACCCCATGTGGATAAGAACTACCCAACCCAGGATTATATTTGTGTCTGACCCTGGCCTCGTACTATGGGACTTGGAGGGGATGTGTGCATTCATAATCACAAAAGGTAAAATCAGAGAGCACCCCAGGCCAGGTACTTGAAGAGAGAAATTTCCTGCTCAAGATCTTCAACAGCTTCTTAGTAAGTAGAACTTTTAACTAACGTAGAGTTGGAGCAACTGCTCATGGTAACTCAGTTAGGTTCAATGTCTGAGGCTGAGGCTGAGCTGCCTGAGCTGCCTGAGCAACCTTGACTTCTGTGTCATGATTATTCCAGAGCAGAGAAGCGTACCAGGCACGCACCTGTTTTTCTTCCTAATAATAGTAATGTCTCATCTTGTGGCCCATTACGGAGAACATTTTAGCTAACCAAGTGTGAAAGAGAAAATCATTATGTGTCTACTGTTTGTTGTCATATACTATTTTATTTAACAGCAACAGGTTTTCCGCGAATGATTTAATGCGAGGAGACATGAAATATGTGTGTGGTTAGCAATCCAATTATTCAGCTGGAAAAAAAGAAACTTTTAACGGATTACGGCTTCATTCTCTTGTCTGCTCTGTCCTTGCCACATGTACGTCCCGAAAGGTGATTTTTTTGTACCTGACAAAGGATGCTCTTTACAGAATTCATGTTATGTCAAATATCTTGTTCCTCTGAGGAAACGGGGACTATTTGTTCAGTCTCCTGTGAGAAATTTAACTCAGGCTTGTCATAAAATTAGATTTAAATTTGCTCCAGAGACACAGTTCAATTCTGTTTAGGATTCATCAACTATATCCATTTATTTATTTATTCATTTGTTTATGGTACTGGGGATTGGGCCCAATGGCATTCTACTTATGAGCTACACCTCCAAGCCCTATTTTATTATTATTTTTCTTTGAAACAGGGTTGTACTAAATTGCAGAGGGCTTCAGTAAGTTGCCGAGGCTGTCATTGAATCTGCAATCCTCCTGTCTCAGCCTCCCAAGTACTGGGATTACAGGTGTGCGTCACCAAGCCTGACTATCAACTCTTCATTGATCGTGTGCTATATGCCAGGTACCATGGTTAGCATCTCAGGCAGGATCCCAGCTTCCATTCAGCTTGTGCCTGGGTGGGGAACACGGGCAAAGAGCCGGCAATTTAACCACAGATGGAGACATCTTATCTTGGGAAGTAGAAGTGATCCTGGGACCCTGTAGTAGGGGGCACAATCAGAATGCCAAGAGTTAGGGAAGGCTTGATTAGCAAGTTGTTTCTAAGCTGAAGCTTAGATCAACGATGAGAAACAGGACCAGCAAAGGAAGTTGAGAGAAGTCTTCAGGGGGACCTAGCAGTAGATTTGGCAGACCACAACCCTGAACCTATCGCTTTGTTCCTGCCAACGTCCACCTAGCAGTATGTGCATCCCCATGTTTGAAGACGTCCCCTGCTCTGTAGCTATTGAAACTTTGAAACTTTGTGACTTTGAAACTTATGTGACTTCATGACCTGCCCTAGTCAATGCGGTAGATACACCAATCTGCCATTTCTGAGTCTAGCTTCCAAAGGTCTTACATGCTTCTGATTTCTCTCTTGACCTTTTGACTTGAGCATGAGAGTCTTGGGAGTTAGCATGCTCAAGAAAAGAATAACCAATCTCCCCAGTAAGTACATACTACAAGTGTTCACAGAGAGATGGTAGTCAGGCATGTGAATGAGCACCAGGCAAAACTAGGAAAACAACAACAAAATTAAGCCAAAGAACTGTGAACTAATCCTTAGTTAACATTAGCATAACTCCCCGGTTGACCCATAGTCTTTTGACTCCGAATAATAATAAGTTGGACAAGAATATTTAATTATTATGAATAATAACATTGTTTAAAGTTAATGCACCGGGGATTGATTGTTACACAGCATCATTATGGCAACAGCTGACTGATACAAAGCATATCATGCATTTAGATTGCCTTACTAAAGATTTGGGGATGGTGGGAGTAACTTCATTACATAGCACATGATTTTACAACATCTTTCTGATACTTTTATCACCTCTCACGGCTCTCTCCCCCTTCCTCTTGCTGTCTCTTTAAGTAAATTCTCTTGCATTCTTTAGCCAATAAGAAAAGGTATTTGGAAAGCCGGGCGTGGTGCCACAAGCTTGTAATCCCAGTACTTTGGAAGGTGGCGACCAGAGGATCCAGGTTCGCGGCCAGCCTCAGCTCACTCTCTCTCTCTCTCTCTCTCTCTCTCTCTCTACTTAGTGAGGCCCTCCGCAACTTCATGAGACCCGATTTCAAAATAAAGTATAAAAATAGGGCCGGGGGTATAGCGCGGAGGTAGAACACCCCTGGGTTCAAACCCCGGTACCGCAAAAAAAAAAAAGAAAAGGTATTTGGAATTTCATACTTGGCAATTGATTGAAATATTTGAATAACTAACAGTATATTAATGTGTTGTCATTAGATATAGAATGTCCTCTAAAAGATCTCATTTATTAATATTTAGGGTTCATATAGTTAAGTCATGAGAGTTGAATCTCAGCAGTGGATAAATCCATTGTAATGGTCTTATCTAGGAGGTGGTCAGACTGGTAGGGTGTGGCTGGAGAAGGTGGATCCCTGGGGCTGCAGCCTTGGGGATTAGGTTCCTCCTCCCCTTGTTTGCTTTCTTGCTTCTAGCTTCCATGATATGAGGGGCAAAGCCTTGTGCTCTCCTTCTCTCTGCTTCTTGCCGCTGCCATGTCCTGAGATCCACGGTTCCCTGGCCTCACATGGACTGAACCCCAATGTCTCCAAGGAAAACTATAAGCAAATAAATCTTCCTTCCTCTAAGATACGTGGTCAGCTTTTAGACTATAGCTGTGAAAATGCTCACTAATACATAGAGTTTACATTCATGGTCAAGATGATTAATTATGATTTTAATTATCAACCACAGAAGTGTCTTCTGAATTGTTTTAGCCAATACACTTTGGTTTAGTTGATAAAAGAAAAAAGAATAATTGGGTCAATATTGTAGGCGGTATGCTTCACAGGTACAGGAGAAAGTGCGGTGGCTGTCTCGCAGAACACAGTACTCTGGTAGCAGAGGTCCTTATCTGTCTATTAAACCCAATTCTTGGCAGGCATCCATCATTCATCAGCAGAGCCACGCATAGATCCATAATTCTCTTTTTTTATTGGTGCATTGAAATCATACATCTTGGTGAGGTTCAGGGTGGTAGAGACATACATGCACACAGCACTCATTTAGCCCTCCCCCAGTTCCCACCCCATTCCCTCCACCTTCCCTCCTTCCTGTGCTCAGCATAGTGATTGACTTTGATAAGTTTGTATATGTACATCATGTGCATTAGGGTGTTTCCCTCTCCCCCCCTCCCATCTCCCTGAGTTAGGTCGCCTTCTTTACTCATCTGAGGTTTCTCCTCCTTCGTCTGGAGTCCCTCCTGTGTCCCATTTTCTCCCTAGCTTCCACATATTAGGGAGAACATCCAACTTTTCACTTTTTGTGACTGACTAATTTCACTTAGCATAATGTTCTCCAATTCCATCCATTTCCCTGCAAATGACATAATTTTCTTCTTCTTTATGACTGAGTAAAATTCCATTGTGTACATATCCCATATTTTTGTAATCCATTCATCTGTTGATGGACATCTTGGCTGGTTCCATAGTTTGGCAATTGTGAATTGTGCAGCTATAAACATAGATATTCATGTATTACTTTGGTAGCTTGGTTTCCATTCTTTTGGGTAGATACCCAGAAGTGGTATAGCTGGGTCATATGGTGGGTTCATTCCCAGTCTTCTGAGGATCCTCCACACTGTTTTACAAAGTGGTCGCACTAATTTGCAACCCCACCAACAATGTATTAGAGTTCCTACTTCTCCACATCCTTGCCAACATTTGTTGTTGTTTGTGTTTCTAATAATTATTAAAGCGTTCCCACGCAAGTGTTCAGTACTGACTTCACTCTGCTGCTTAAATGAAGCTCTCTGGCATGGAACTCCCTTGACATTTAAATGACTCTACTCTCCTTCCCGGTAGCTCAGTGGGTAGCTCAGAGTGGGGGTACATGCACATCACCTCCTGGAGCAAATTAAGTAGCTGGAAATCATCACTCAGCGATGTTGACTTTGTATTACTCTCTACCCAGAGATCTGAGTCCAGACCCTGCAGACATCCCTTTTCTGTTTTACACTCCACTGCACCTTTCAAGCTAGTGACATCGATTAAATTTGGATTTCTCTCTGAGCTACTTCTCGGGCCCTCTTTTCTCTTTTTAGTTTCTTTCCAGATTGAAGAAGAAACTTGGCTTCCTCCTGATGATAAACAGAGGCATAACTCACTCTCGCTCAGCACCCAGAATCTTCTGAGCAGCGGTTGCAAATTTCTCCTGCTCTGTGCTCCCTTTTCAGTGACTGTGAACGGTCTTCTGCCTTCAAACCTGCCATCCTCCTGTCTCAGCCTCCCATTACTGGTTCTACAGAACTACTAATGCCTAGCTGGCATTGATGTCTTAAACCTACTAGTTACTGCAACATAACCTGCATATTCTGATTGACACAATGAATAAATTAATAGAGGATAGCCACAATTCTGCCACCCATCCCAAAACATAGTTTACCTTGTAGCTTATATATTTCCAAAGCCCTTCCCTCTCCTTCCAGCCTCTGCCTTTCATTCATCTGACATGACATTAATAACTCTGTACTTCTGTGACTACATGGCTGCAGTTCTTCATAAATCTATTAGAGTGGGTGTCAATAGAATAACAAAGCTATAGAAATAGGTGCAGGTGGACCACATATACACACGTAGGCAGGTGCAGAGCCATGCATAGACAGAGATGCCAGGTCAACTTCTATATCCTCAGGTTCCACCCCCGTGCCTCTGGCCTATTGGCCTATTGGTAAATTCTTCTTGAATTTAAATATGCAGGGATGGCTACTTAAGCATTCATGAGTGTGAATGAGCTGCAGGGAAGAGAAAACCGCCATGTTCTTCCTTCCTGGCCCGCGGCCTGCTGACCCTGGAGACTGACTTGTGACTGATGAATATTTATGAAAACTGCCACTCTAATTAAAATAGAAATGTCCTAGGCTATATTAATTGAGTGAAGGGAGAGGAAGAAAAAAAAAGGCTTGCTTGCATTCCAGAAGATAAGAGATGAGGGGCAGAGGTCGTCTTTGTTCCGAGTTCTGAAAATAATTCAGGAGTTAGGGATTTCATGAGGAAACACAACTTGAAAGGATTTCTCAACCCACAGTCTTTGAAAACAGAGTTGTTGCCTTGACCTTCTGGCCCCAAGTCATCAGGGGATAAAAGCAGGTGTAAATTTAACATCCATTCCCCAAGTTGTTGTGTTGCTAAATGTCAAGAGGCCATATCCCATGATGCACAGGGAGTCACCTCTGTTTTCCTTGAAGTCCCCAGGAACCTGCAAGATATGGGGGGAGCTTCATCCTTCCACCCTTTGTATCAAATACCTGCAGTCTCACTGGGTCAACCCCACTGCCACTAACTGACCTCCAACAATTTCTTTTGTTGATGGGTTAACAGGTGAGGGAAGATTCAGGAGGGATTACTAATCAGGGTGGTTAAAATGCTTGCTTTTCTTTGATCTTTTGCTCCCACTGGGCAAAGTGGATAGTCATATGGATAAAACTGAACCTTCCTTGTCTTCCACCATATACAGAAATCAACTTGAAGGGGGTTAAAAAATGTATACGCAAGATCTAAAACCATTCAGTCCTGCAAGAAAGCATGGGGGGAGCTTCATGACTTTTGTCAGGGCAATACATTTTTGGGTATGACCCCCAAAAGCACAAGCCACAAGAACAAAAATAGACAAATAGGATTGCTTAGAATGGACAGATTTGTGCATATCAAAGGCTGCAATGAATAGAGGGAAGAGACTACCTATGGAATGTAAGAAAATACTTGAAAACCTTCAGATCCAAATTCACTGGACAGAATTACTAACATGGAACCGCCTGACCATGAAGAGACTGGGCAGTTCAATTCTACCATACGCTGGAGAAGATGAGGAGCTGAAGTTATCTGGTAAGAATAAGTGCCCATCAGAAAGGAAGGCGATGGGACGTGCATATCACATATGCCGGAAGAGAAAAACAAGACCACATCAGTGAACTATTGAACCAACCCCAGACTGGAGGACTCAAAGCATTCTGTCGAATAAGATGAAATCCCATTGCTTACAACATGACTGGTTGATTATCCTGAGACTTGCAGCTTATAAAGCAATCAAGGCGACACAGAGCCAAGTCAGTGTTGCAGGCTCATCCTGTTTTGATGCCCCCAAATCACTCTGGATTCATAATAGTTTTCATTTCAACCATGAATCCCTTATTTATCTATGACCTGATTTATTTATTTATCAGGACTGGGGATATCCAGGGGCATTCTACCTCTGAGCAACACCCCCAGCACTCTTTTGTATTTTGTTTTGAAACAGGGTCTAACTAGGTTGCTGAGAGTCTCGCTAAGTTGCTGAGGCTGGTCTTGAACCCGCAATCCTCTTGTCTTAGCCTTCTAAATACTGGGATTACAGGCATGTGCCACCATGCCGGGCGATTATCTATAAGCTAATTTAAATGATCTTGTCTTTCCTTCTTCAAGGGATTTACAAACATGACTTAAAAATACCAACAGGTAATGCTAGTGAGCTAAATCCATGCACGGCAATTCACAGCTTCCTCTGAGAAACAAAAAATTTGATTCCAAAAATTCTTGACAGTTGCTTAGAATAAAAGGTGAAAGAAACTTTAGCTTTGCCCATAAGTATGCCTTTCAATCCCATCAAATCTGATATATAAATAGAGAAAAAGATATCATACCTAAACATAAACATTGATTTGCTACTGTCTTTTACCTAATACTGTACGGATAGTGCAATTTCTAGACAAGGATTAAGGTTTTCCAATGTATCATCAACATCCAAGTGAAAATAGAGATGTGTTGCTAATTTTCAAGATCAAACCTGAACTTAGATGCATTTAGTGTCCTTTAAAGATACACACAAACACACACACACACACACACACACACACACACACACACACCCCTTTTGTAGATGGTTCCTTTAATCATCTACCTTCAAATTATCATAATTTGCACGAGACATATGTTTCTTGAGGATGCCCTGACACGTAATTCATCACTGAATTTTCTTGCACATTTACAATCCAGTTATGATAGAGACAAAAACTGAGATTTTGAAAGTTAGCCACAGAACGAGGACCTTTCGTATCTGCCCCATTTTTTCCCTGAAAGGCACTACTGCTGTCTCTTCCGTCTTTGTGCCCCTCTGTCTTTATTAAGGGAGCTTTCTAAAGTTCAGTGGAGAGCCGCATGGCATTTATCCTCCCTCTTAATGGAGTCTCAAGAAAGTCTAGGGCAATTTCTCTGTCCTAGAAACTCCACATCCTCTTAATGGCGGCAGCAAACCAGTTTTATAAACATGGGAAATGTGCACTCAAGTTCTCTTCAGTGGTCTGTGCCAAAGAGCTCCACACTTCCCAATGATTGCAGACATCTTTTCTGTGGGGAAACCCACAGTGTGTGAGAGGTGAAGGCGTATTTTCAAGCTATCCAATGCTTTCATCTCAATTATCAAGTCAAAGGTTATTAACTCCATACAACAAAGTCAAAACACCTGCTCACCTGTTATATCTGGATCCATGACCATCTACAGCTACCCAGGAAAGCTCGGCTGTGTGCTTAGTTTTTGGGCCAATTAGGAACTGAGAGTCACTCCTTTGTGTGTGTGTGTGTGTGGTGTTGGGGACTGAACCCAGGGGCATTCTACCTCTGAGCTACACCCCCAGCCCTATTTTATTTTTCATTTGGAAACAGAGTCTCACTAAGTTGGGGATGGCCTCAGTAAGTTGCTGAGGCTTGCTGTGAACCTGTGATCCTCCTGTCTCAGACTCCCAAGTACTGGGATTGCAGGCATGCACCACCACACCTGGCTTGAAAGTCACCTCTTAAGATGGCTGAAATCCTACTATTAACACTACCTTTAGGTTAAAGCTCCCCCTTTCTAGTCTTTTCTTCCATAACCAAATACAATTTTCCTATGGAAAGGACAGGTAATAAACTCCTCCCTGCCCCCACTACATTTCTGTGGAATAGGTTAAAGGATGCTTCATTCCTTGTAGAAGAAATGAACCAAGAGAGTCCTGGGTGCAGTAGAAGGATCATGAAGTCACATAGTCTTTCTCGGTTTGTATATAAAATTTGCAAAAGTACTGTACTCAAATTTTTCTCAGTAAACCAGCTTTGGGGGTGGGGAGTAACTGTTGGTCTGTTTAATTTCAGTTGATGTAGCTGCTATGTGCCTATAAAATATTTGTAGGATTAAAAGTCATTAAACTTCAGAATTCTGACTGCTCTTGAGAGATGTTTCCACTGAAAGGGGCCTGGGGAAATTGAAAGCAACAGAGCAATGGAGGGAACCCACCATTTACTTCCCCTGTCCTATGTCTAAACCTCCCACAGGGACAAATTCAAGTAGGGAGAAGCATAGAATCCTAGACTCTGCCCACACTATAATGATATTCTCTCTCTCCTCTCTTCTCTCCTCTCTCCTCTCTCCTCTCTTCTCTCTCTCTCTCTTTTTCTCTCTCTCTCTCTCTCTTCATGCATGTAATTGAATTAGTTGTAAGTTAAATAGGTGCATAGTATGATTCCAATAGTCTTGAGGGGAAAATTAGTGAGAAATAGAACAGTTTTGCTGACCATGATGTCTTAGAATTAAACCAAAAAGGGACCCAGAGGAGGTCCTGGAGTCCACCTTGCCCATTCTCGTCTGAACATGGGATTCTGTCACCTACATCCATAAGAATTTTTATTTTGTCCCTAAGTGCCCATGTGTTGCTTAGCCGTTCTGATTGATGCACATTCTAACAAGACTAAATAAATAAATGAATACCCCGCCACGCCAATTCACTTTCTGGGAATGGTTTTAATGAAAAGTTCTCCAACATATGCAGGTATTTAATTTGCAATTAAAAAGATAGGCATTGCAATTCATTATCAGTTGAGTGTTACGAAAAAAACCCCACAGAAGTTGCTATGTGATTAATATGAAAGTATTCTAAAAATTAAACCTACTATCATTAATGTCTTAAGGATTTCCTGAAGCTCTCATAAAATAGGCCATTGCAGCTTTAATTAGTATTGGGAATGGCTGATTTGGAAATGAAAGACCTGGTAACAATTATTTTACAGAGCAGATTAATTCTCTCTGTCTCTCTCTCTCTCTCTCTCTCTCTCTCTCTCTCCATACATACTTTTATTGGTGTATTATAGTCTCTCATCATAAGGTAGTTCAGAGTGATAAGAACAGATGACCTCTAAGCCAAAGCATTACACTTATTTCTCAGATGCCAAGATAATTTTTCCTTAATTTTTGACACATATTAGACATTTTGTTTTTATTTTGGGGCAAAAAAAAGAAGTGTTCCACTCAGCTGGAAGAAAAGATGGAAGAAAGAGAGATTTGTGTTTGTGAAGGGAAGGGAGGGAGATTTTGACCAAATGGCTTGTTTGGAAAAGGAACCATTCAAAATAATGAGTGGAGAAAAGAGTCTAAGAGGACATTAGAGGTTGTGTTTGCTATTAACATTGTTTTCGGTTTCTTGAAAAATCTAAGGTTGTGAGTGAACTTGACTTCATCAAACTGAGGACCAGAGATATTCTGTCCATTCTTAACTTCATAGAGGGCCATGCATTGACAATTTTATCTTTTTTTTCCAAATGAGATCACACATACGTTTGCAGAGAAAATACAGCATTAACAAAAAAGAAAGAAAGAAGCTAATAAAAAGAAATCAATTTATTATCCCAAGACTAGAGCCAACTCCTCAGCTGACATTCTTGGCCTACCTATAATTAGGCGGTGGAAAACACAACCACATTGTATCATATTTAAATATGTGGGTTCACATTTAACTGATCTTATTCACATCCTCAAGAAAATGAGAAAAGATATAAAACTCAATGACAAACCAAGCAGCAACTGTTCTCAAGGGAACTTTACAGGAATACAAGTTCTCGAACTGTCTATAGAAACACTTAGTCTGCCTGTCTTATGCTTGACCTCTGAGTTTCTGTTCAAAACTCTCTCATTATTGTCCTGGATTTGTTGTCTGATAGTCTCTAGAAGGAAAAGATTCCAATGTGTCCCCCACACAATTTCCTTCCTTCCTTCCTTCCTTCCTTCCTTCCTTCCTTCCTTCCTTCCTTCCTTCTTTCACTTTCCTTTCTTTTTCCCTCCCTCCTTTTCCCTTTCTTTCTTTTCTTTTCTTTTCTTTCTTTCTTTCTTTCTTTCTTTCTTTCTTTCTTCTTCTTCTTCTTCTTCTTCTTCCTTTCCTTTCCTTTCCTTTCCTTTCCTTTCCTTTCCTTTCCTTTCCTTTCCTTTTCCCTTCCTCCCTCTCTTTCATTCTTTCTTCGTTTCTTCCTTTCCTTCCTTCAATCTTTCTTTTTTTTCAGTATTGGAGTGGACCCAGAGACATTCTACCTCTGAGCTACACACCCAGCCCTATTTCATTTTTTATTTTGAAACAGGGTCTCACTAAGTTGTGGAGGGCCTCACTAAATTTCTGAGACTGACCTCGAATCTGTGATCCTCCTGTCTCATCCTCCCAAATACTGAGATTATAAGTATGCTCCACCACACCCAGCTTCCCCACACAATTTTCTATGGAATTTATCCCATACCTTAGAAGACTCCTTCCTGGTCAATTGATATTCTTGATACCCTACCTTGACATCCACTGAGCTCAGTGTTTAGTCGCTGATGGATCTTGTCACGACAGTAGTATCAGTCAGAGCCAGACTGTTGACTACATGGTGCCTCCTATCATATGGTGTTTACCATGCTTGGTGCCAAACTGGTTTCCCATTGAGAATTAAATAGTATGATGTGGATTTTGTTTATTGTTGAAAAATTAGAATTCTAGCAATACAGGTATTATTTTTTTGGGTATTGGGCATTGAACCCAGGGGCATTCCACCTCTTAACTACACCCCCAGCCCTATTTTATTTTTATTTTGAAACAGGGTCTCACTGAGTTGTTGAGGGCCTCACTAAGTTGTTGAGGGCCTCGCTAAGTTGCTGAGGCTGGTCTCAAGCCTATGATCCTCCTGTCTCAGCCTCCCGAGGACTGGGATTGCAAATGCACACCACCACACCCAGCCAGGTATGAGATTTGCATGACAACCTCCGTACAATCATCTAAATCTATTTTAGAGACTGAATACTTCAACTAGGGCCCACACTTGTGCAATCTTGCTGACAAAATAAAGATAAGTTGGAGCACAGACTCCATAATCCAAATTTGATGTCTCACGACCAACGTGTCTGCAGCCCCTTAGTATGCTACAGAATTGAGATGGAAAAGATTTACTTTAATTCAAGATCCTCAAGACTGTCTTTTCTCTGATTCTAAACAGATGCTGCACATTATATTTTTCTCCCCAATGGCGACTCTGCTGCCTATTGATATGAGTGAGAATTTGCTGATTGCTAACTGTTGCTTTTACACGCAGGATGCTTTCAAAACACTCCATGACACTTGAGCATTGTCAGTATTTTTATCATTCTTTAAAAGGTTTTCTTTAGGCAGAGACTTTTCTGCGTGTGCTCTCCTATCTCATTTAATCCTCAGAATTGCATGATGAAATAAATGCTTCTTATAATCCCCATTTCAAATTTAAAGGCACAGAGTCTCAGAGAGATGACAGGGCTTGCTTATGGTCACTCAGCCCGTACATATTTGAATCATAACTCATTCCAGGTGGGAACAAGACCACTTGTAAGAATATGTCATGTATATCCATATCACTCTGAACTACCTTATGATATGAGACTACAATGCACCAATAAAAAAAAAGAATATGATATGACTGTTCTTCCAGGAATTTCTTGCTCTGGAAAATAAGACTTTGCAATCAATAATTAGCTATTCGTTATGCCAGAACATCTTGAAAACCCATTTATCCAAGCAATTAATTTGCTCATAAGAGTAAACAGTTCATTTATCAGTTAATAGTTTGCTAATCAAGACCCTGACCTGGTTGTGTCCCTTTCTTTTAAACTATGATACCAAAAATTACCACAAGCTGGGCGTGGTGTCCCATGCCTGTAATCCCAGTATTTGGGAGGCTGAGACAAGAGGATCACAGGTTCGAAGACAGCCTCAGCAAGTAGTGAGACTCTCATCCACCTAGCAAGACCCTGTTTCAAATTTTAAAAATAAATAAAAAATAGGGCTGGGGATGTAGATTGGAGGTAGAATGCCCCTGGGTTCAATCCCCAGTACCACAATAAATAAATAAATAAATAAATAAATAAATAAATCTCCAAATTCAACCAGTTCTGACTTTGAAAACTGCACCTTAAACAAAGTGAGCCCAGACACACCCTATAAATACCTTCTTTTGCCTCCCCCTTTATGAAATATGACGAAGATCTCTCAAGCCCTCCGTGATGCAGCAAGTTGAATACATTCATGTTTGCTCAATGAAAATGATATTTTCTGCTAGTCTTTGTGGGTGAGTAGACATTTCACACAAGAAAAGCAAACATCATTACCACCCAGAACTGGCAATTCCAGCGTCTGGTATCTTGGCCCCATGAACAGTCTATGAGATTACCACTTCTCCCTTTGTTGTTGAGCCAACCATTTCCCTATCACTGCATGTGTCTGCTTCTCTCACCCACAGATCTTTCACTGATAACTTTTGTGAGCAGATAAGAAATGAATCTGGAGCCGGGCATGGTGGTGCACGCTTGTAATCCCAGTACTTTGGGAGGCAGAGACCGGAGGATCCAGGTTCGCGGCCAGCATCAGCTCTCTCTCTCTCTCTCTTTCTCCCCCCCCCTCTCTCTACCTAGGGAGGCCCTCCACAACTTCGTGAGACCCGGTTTCAAAATAAAGTATAAAAAATAGGGCCGGGGGTGTAGCTTGGAGGTAGAACGCCCCTGGGTTCAATCCCCGGTACCTCAAAAAAAAAAAAAAAGAAGTGAATCTGGAATGATTTCATGGACAAATGACAAGCATCGGGGAAAAATAGAAACCCTGATAAAGAAAGAACGGCCTTTTGAGACTCTGAAATGAGTGAATCCCACAGAAGAGCTCTCACCTAATGTGTAAAGAGACTTGAATGTCAGTTGGTCTGGTGTCCTAAATGTCAGACCAACCAAGGGTCTGCTTCCTGGATGTTAATTGTCCCACTGACCTATATAAACATCAGGTTTAATTTATAGCAGCTCCTTGAGGGATATTTGACTCTCAGCCAACCTTAACCCAAAAAGCAATTGCAAAGAATTCTTAGAAACAGTGAGAAGTTAGGAAATTTAAATAGGTAATAAAAGCAATATCTATAACATTGTCTTTAGGAAATTTGAAGCAATGAGAAAAACCATATTCATAATACTACTCTCTCGCTTTTTAGGAATGGCACCCTGAAGCCAAAATTAGTCCATGTTAACTTGGGAATTTACTTGCTACTAGGATGATCCTAATGATTCATGTAAGAGTTATTATACATAAAAAGCAGTAAGTGTAGAAGATGTTCGTTGTTGGGTGGTGGTGGTGAAGTGACCAGCCTTCACCCTCTTCCGTTAGTGGCATTATTTATTTTATGGTGCTGAAAAATTTGGTACCCAATACATTTCCTTTTTTTTTTTGGTATGAAGTGGGGTATTCTTACATGAGTGTATGTATTTGTGTGTGTGTATACTTACATGTATATATATGCACACATACATATTTGATATCCAGAAATGTTCTCTTAGGGAAGTAAATCCTGTTCAACTTCCCCAACTGAAATTATCATTGTACTGCTGATCATGCTTAGAAATTTACATGTTCTTCATGGATCAACTCGCTTTTTCTCTAGGATGCTCTTAAAACCACTAGAGAGCTCAGAGTTCTTTCCTCCTCTGTGAGGAGTTTGGAGCTCGAGGGATTCACAGGTAGGTAGGAGGCTTGCGCTTGTTGGCTTCTTAGCATTCTTAACAAAGCGCTTCCCAGCTCTCCAGCAATGTGTTCCTGTACCTTAGACTCTGGGGCATCGTCTTCCCTATAGCCCAAAGATTATTGTTCAGAGACTAGAACTCGACCCCAAAAGGTCAACCTGACCCCCTCCTCTGAGACTTCTGAGTCCATTCCCCAGAGCTTCATTTAACCTCACTCAGTGGCTGGAAATGGAACAGGCGAGTCTCTGGTGATCAATCCTGTCTGCATAAGACCCACTTGGGCCATTACCTCATGGTGATCAGAATCTAGAAATGCAATCGGGAAGGAGATATGCTTTCATTTAGACATTCCATAAACACTAAAGAATGGAAATGCCCTACTTGGTGTGCAGGATACAAAAATCTGATAAACTGTACCATCCCCTGCAAAAAGAATGTGGCATAAATTAGCTTTTCAGAGAACTTCTTATTCTCCCCTAAAGATTCTATGCAAGTCCATGAAAAAGATATGAAGAAACTTAGATATAAAAGCCACCCCATCAGTCATTCTGACGCTGCCTCAATTTTCTACTGATTTTCACAAACAGATTGTGCAAACATGAGTCTTACAGGTTGAACTCTGGAAGAAGTGGTGATCTCTCAAGTACAATATACGTGAAATAAACAAAAGGCTTAAGCATCTTGTCTGAACAATATTGAAAGTGATCTATTAAATAGCATCCCAAATTCCTCCTCAGACTATTTCCAATTTTAGTGGCACAGACTTTAAAAGCAATGTATTCTAAGTATTTATTAGCATCAAGTGAGGTTACTTTTTTATCATTTGTCCTAAAACTATAAGTGTGGAGAAAACAAAAGAGAATGAAAGATAACACCAATAAGTGAAATATTGTATTATTAGTTCCAATAAATACTCCATTAACTCTTGGAGGACAAAATAAAAATGAAACGCATCATGGTGAATTTTCTTGGCAAAGAAACAAATGATTTCTAAGTCACTAGGAGCCAAAAGAGAAAGAAGAAATTGCTTTTATTCCTAATGGAAGAGACTAACCATAGAGGAAACGAGTTCTTTTAAGTATATATTTTTGTGACTTAATCACAGATTATGTAAGCATCACCTTGGTCAAGAAACAATCCTTCACATTAACTCAGAGCTCAACCTCAATATTTCCTCAGAGAAATTCAAGGTATAGAAGTGTTCTTCAAGGCATTTATAAACTATTCTTCCAGGCCATTATAAAGCAGACATTCTGAGACACTACCACCCAGTTTTCAGGTGCAGTTGTTTATTGTTTTTATACTTTATTCTCTCTGCCTAAAGATCTTCAAAACAGAGAAAACGTCAAAGTAAGGCTAAATTCATAACTTCATATGCCTCTCCTGTTTTATTTCTCTTTTGGTGGGACCTGGAAAAAATGTTAGCGTTATTATTTAGTCTAAGGCAAAACATGGCTTATTCCTCATTAAAACTTTGACACTATTATGGGTAAGGGAATAGTAAATATAACAGAAGAAGGACGAACTCCAGGGTCAAGTTGGCTCTAGCTTTCCATGAAAGGTTATTGATCAATAAGCATGCACAGAGAAATCTGGCGGAACTGCAGTTCCCCGGAACAGTCCACCAGGGAAGCAGGGGAAGTGTTTGTCTGTGGCACATCATGGAATCGCTTCTTTGTATAGTCAGACTTCCTTCCAGGTGGACTTCCTCTTCCGGGTTAGGTCCCTGGGTTCCTGGATCAGTTCCAGAGATAAGCAGCATCATACCGTGGGCCCTCTTGGGAGACCTAGGACTGCTGAGTCCTTTCACTCCGGGTGCTTTGCTGCCCAGTGGAAGCTGGTGTCACTCTGGGGACACTGAGGAGACAGAGATGGTCAGGGCTGAGGACTTGCACAGGCAGCTGGAGCTTTAGGGTGCAAAAACCAAGAGGGGCTGGAATCCAACGGGAAAGCCTGGGTGGGTAAGAAGATGCCTAGTGACTGTGGAGAAGGACATCCACCGGGCTAGGTTAAAGAATAACATTTGCAACTCAACCCCACCTTTCAAACAAAAGTTGAGAGCCTTCTTGTTGACTAGTTTCCAAGGGCATATTTAAAGACAGACACATTCTGAAAAATGCATCATCATGAAAACAGGATTGAATACACATCCACAAATTAAACAGACTACTGCAGCATTAGGCAGTATAATCTTATGGGACCACCATCGTATATGTGGTCCATTATTGAGCAAAGTATAGTTAGGGGGCTCACAACTATATCTTAACATCCTCCCTGTCTTTCTATTCTAGAAGTGCATACCTCTTTCAATCACCAAAACTTTTGCCATTTTAAAATACCTGATTTAATTGGAAGACTTGAATTTGATGGCCTGAGGCACAATTGCAACAAAGCAATGGTGTAAGAGGATCCAAGGATTCCATTACTGATGGAAACATTTCAAGTACTATTGAAAGAAAATAAAATCAGCGTATCTAAAACACATGGGATTAACATCATATTCCCAGGCTACCATGTACTCCCTGCCTACTTCATGCCCATGTCTGAGGAAAAAAAAAAAATAATCCAGGGACACAGTTTCACCAGCATGTAATCATTGGAATAATGAAGGCTCAGAAGTGGCCTAAAAGCAATCATCTATTTTTTTGTAATGAGATTACAAAGAAAGAAATACCATAGCACCAGGAGTAAATCCTGAGAAGAGGAATGAGACCAAAGCTTGAGCCCTCAAAGTGGCTTGCCTTACAATTGAGAGCAACCATTCTATCTGTGAAAAATAGTACAAAAGCCAGACTAGCTATCGGAGATCAATTTTAAATCATCTAAAGTCAGGAGAAAGATATTTGCCGGGGCTTCTTTTTAAATAGATGTAGTATATATGTTTTTGTGATGGACTTTTTTTCTTTTTTTGTAATGTGTGTGGTGTGATAGCTTTTTAATAAATTGCGACAGGGAGTCACATGGGTTTTATTACCCTTTCTCTGAAGCCATTCATGATGTAAATATTAACATCCAAGCCAGCGATGAACAATCAAAGCTACTTCTTTTAAGGAGAATTGAGTTACGAGTTTTCAATGGGTATGATGCCTTTATTAAGTAAAACATTTAAGAGATGTGTTTTATTCATTAGCTTCTACTACTGGAGGAAAATTAATCTTCTGGGTTTTTTTTTCTTTTTGGATAAGAACACATTGTAAGGATGTACTTTCAGGAATAAGGTGGAATTTTCTCTTTGGGACAATCGAAGGTCAGGAATGCAATTATAGGTGATATAGTCTGTCCTCACACCTCTCTTGGGAGTATGTGATGTCCTCTCCACTTAACAGATAAGAAAATGAAAACACAGTAGGCTTGAACAGGGACCCCCAGATGTCTAACTTAATCTGGGGACTTATTTGCTACTAATGAAAATTTTTAAAAACTGTTTTCTTTTTAATAAACATTAGCAAACAAAGAAGCATCTTTCACATTCTTTTTTTTTTTTTTTTTTTTTTTTTTTTTTTTTTT